>OW964829.1:11629325-11641825 GCA_943142095.1 Ophonus ardosiacus | reverse complement strand
AAGGCACAACAAGGTCGTAAAAATAATACACCAATTGCTTGCCGCTAGGATAAAGAATAAACCTACAAATACACCTCACTACAAATACGAACCGGAGAGAGAAACCCATACTGGAAAACTGTATTGGGACCGACAAATAATTACCGACCATCCAGTAAAACACAACAGACCTGACATTGTGTACCACGACAAGAACAATGACATCACGTATCTGATAGATATTGCTGTACCTCACGCAACAAACCTCGAAAGAACAAAAATTGGAAAATACACAGCTCTAGCAATATAAGTCAGAGAAATCTAGCATGTCAATGAAGTTAAAATAATACCCTTAATAGTGGGCGCAACTGGAGAGATTCCAATAACATTAAGAGAATCACTACAAAACATAGCTGTAGAACACGACACATACATCACAATGCAAAAAGTAGCACTATTGGAAACATGCCGAATAGTACTCAATATTAAAAATTAAGAGAACAACTACCAGACAAAACCAATAAACGAGTAGGAGAACTATCGACAGGGCACGACCAGCAGATCCCGATTCTGAAGATGTCTTTCCTGTTAGTGAGGCAGTACCATCCACCGATGCCCAGTAAAGAGACACCAACCGACAATACACACTGCTGGAAAATGAAATATTAGTTTCCAAAGTATTATATATATATTAAACGTATTGTACTTACCAAATGATATACCATACTTTTATTCAGAGCTGGGCAGTAACTAGTTACTTTAGGAACTTAGTTACTAACTAGTTACTTTTGCGTAACTTGTAACGTAACTTAGTTACTTTTTAAAATATGGTAACTGTAACTGTAACTTAACTTGCTGCGGTAAAGTAGTTGGTAACTTTCCGGTTTTTAGTTACTAGTTACTTGAGTAACTTAAGTTAATAGAATGTAACTTAAGTTAGTCAAAGTAACTTAAAAAGTGGAATGTAACTTATGCCCGTATTCATAAACACTCGTAAAAATTTTAAACGGTTCATTATAATATTTATCCAATAAAAACAGTCGACTTTGAAAGAAAAATCAAAATTTTGTTTGTCAAGTTTGATTCTATTTGTCAAAAATTATAATGAGCCGTTTTGAAACTTTACGAGTGTTTATAAATATGGGCATTAGTCATAAAAGTAACGGGGGGATTTAAATTTCTAAGAAATATTTTGTTGAGGCTGATGCCTTTTTTAGAAACACTAACTAAAACTGTTTTGTGTTGAGAGCAGCATCACGCATACCCTCTGTTATGTGTAACTTTTATTTTAATACATAATTAAATTCAATATTATTGTTGATTGATTTCAAGCCATAATAGATAATAAAATAATTACATTCATTAATAATAGAGTTTTTGTACGGTAAACATAAAAACTAAAAATAACACATTATTTCAACTTTTAATTCTAGAATTAAAAAGTCACTAAATGTTAAATTTGACTTATAAAATATATTATTTTCAAATATTTATCTCGCTTACAAATGATACGTTTTAATAAATTATAATTAAGCTGCCACTAAATCATCAAAATTATTCCAATTTTCAGGTTATACAAAATATAGTGTATTTTGTTCGTTGTTCTAAGGGTTGCAACACTTGAATTCGTCTCATTTTTGCAAATTCCCTTCTCACAAGATAAAATATCACTTTTAATTTTTATGTTATATTATAATGTAGGTCCGCAGGGCCTTTTTATCAGATTTTTGGGCCCTAGGCCAAATTTTTTTTCGGGCCCACCTCCCTCTTTATAGTAAAAAACAAGTACGTACAAATATTTGTATAATTATAATGTAAGTTTATTTATTAAAGAAAAAAATAAAATTGCCTGCTGAGAGAAAAGCTGATCAATTATACAGTACCGCATGCTCGATTCTAGTTTGAGGTGAAATTTTAGCGTAATATTTTGTTACTCCTCTCTAGGGACGGCTGGCGATTTTGCCGGTTCTCGGGAATATGTTATTAGCGTAGCGGGGCCCCAAATATTTATAAAAAGATACTTTTTCATCTAATTTTCTTAGATATGTGAGCGCGGGGCCTCAGATTGAAAATCGACGTCTGATCCGAGGTTTCCAATAAATTAATCATTATCCACTAATAAGTCTAGGTAGGAAATAATGTCTGCATGTTTTATACATTATAATGGTCATGTCATGTTAGAAAGAAAGTAGATTCTTTATATCTTGGTATAAGAAATCAAAATTGAAAAATAAATTAATAAATTTTTAAAAAATCACAGCAACCGGGCCCTGCAGGCCCCTTGTTAAAGCGGGTCCTAGGCCGTAGCCTCGTGGGCCTAGGCGGTAATAATGCCCTGTAGGTCCGTTAACATTAACAATAATAATCTGATTGGGTGTTGCCATTGCCAAGCAATAACGTTAAAATTTAGGTTAACGTAGTTAGTGCAAAAACTCCCTGATATGTATCCTACACAATAACAGTCTAAGTCTACACTTCACGCCATTAAAAGTAGTTAGAAAGTAACTCAAAGTAACTAAGTTACTTTTAATGAGTAACTAGTAAATAACTTAGTTCTTTCACCAAAGTAACTGGAACTTAAGTAACTTAGTTACTTTTTTTGGAAGTAACTGTAACTGTATCTAGTTAACTAGTAACATTTTAAAAGTAACTTGCCCAGCTCTGCTTTTATTGTATGTACTTATCTCCTTGGAGGTCGCTGTACAATTTTCATGTAAAATTGAATAGATCAATAAACAAATAATAATAATAATAATAATAATAATCATAATAATAATCATAATAATAATCATAATAATAATCATAATAATAATCATAATAATAATCATAATAATAATCATAATAATCATAATAATCATAATAATTAATAATAATAATAATAAGGAAAGAAAGAAATACCAAAAGAAGTAAAAGTAGAAGTGATCAAGAAAGTAGCTCCACCAGTGTTAACATATGAGAAATGAGATTCCTAAGAAAGATAGAGGGCAAGACAAGGACAGACCTAATAAGAAATGAGACATTCAGGACAAAGCTTAAAACAAAGCCCGTGGAACAAATAATTCAGGAAGGACAACTGAGATGGCTACGACACATACAAAGAATGGAAGAAAATAGATTACCTAAAAGAGTTTTTGAAGCGAAACCTATAGGAAAGTGAAGAATAGGACGCCCAAATAAAACCTGGACGGAAGAAGGCAAAGAAGCTGCAGAACAGAAAGGAATACAATGGAATCAAGTCAGAAACTTAGCCCAAAACAGAAAAGCATGGAGGGAATGCTGGAAGAAGAATCCAACACACTAAATTTCACCCCACCCAACAGCCCTACACCTGCAAAGGTAGAAGGGCTCGAAATTAAGTAATAATAATAATAATAATAATAATAATAATAATAATAATAATAATAATAAATAATAATAATGATAATAATTAATAATAATAACAATAATAATAATTAATAATAATAATAGTAATAGTAATAGTAATAATAATAATAATAATTAATAATAATAATAATAGTAATAGTAATAATAATAATATAAAATAATAATAATAAATAATAATAATAATAATAAGAATAATAATAATTAACAATAATAATAGTAATAGTAATAATAATAATAATAATTAATAATAATAATTAATAATAATAAATAATAATAATAATTAATAATAACTAATAATAATAATAATAAATAATAACAATTAATAATAATAATACTAATTAATAATAATAATTATTATTTTAACAATAATTAATAATAATAATAATAATTAATAATAATAATAATTATTAGTAAAAACTAATAATAATAATAGTAATTAATAATAATAATAACAATAATAGCAATAATAATAGTAATAATAATTAATAATAACACTAATTATTAATAATAATTATTACTATTAATAATAATAATTAATAATAATAATAATTAATAATAATAATAATAATAATAATTAATAACAATAATTAATAATAACAATAATTAATAATAATAATAATTAATAATAATAATAATCATAATAATAATAATAATAACAATAATAATAATGATCATAATAATAATAATAATCATAATAATAATTAATAATAACAAGAATAATTAATAATAATAATAATTAATAACAATAATTAATAATCATAATAATAATAACAATAATAATAATAATCATAATAATAACAATAATAATAATGATCATAATAATAATAATCGTAATAATAATAATAATAATAATCATAATAATAATAATTAATAATAATAATAATAATTAATAATAATAATTAATAATAATAATAATTAATAATAATAATTAATAATAATAATTAAGAATAATAATAATTAATAATAATAATTAATAAAAATAATTAATAATAATTATTATTAATAATAATAATTAATAATAATAATAATAATTAATAATAATAATAATAATTAATAATAATAATAGTAATAGTAATAATAATAATAATAATAATAATACTAATAATAATAATAATAATTATTAATAATTAATAAATAATAATAATAGTAATAATGATTAATAATAATAATTAATAATAATAGTAATTAATAATAATAATAATAATTAATAATAATAATAATTAATAATAATAATAATAATTAATAATAATAATAATATTAATGATAATTAATAATAATATTAATGATAATTAATAATAATAATAATTAATAATAATAATAATTATAATAATTAATAATAATAATTAATAATAATGATTAATAATAATAATTAATAATAATAATAATTAATAATAATATTAATTATTATTAATAATAATAATAATTAATAATAATAATAATGATAATAATAATTAATAATAATAATAGTAATAGTAAAAATAATAATAATAATAAAAATAATAAAAATAATTAATAATTTATTTATATATTTATTTAATATACACTACCCAACAGGCTATAGTCTAAGAGCCAGTGGCCGGCAGACTTACGATATTTTGTAAAACCCTATGACCGGTAGTATTTACTCTTAAACGGGGGTGATTAAGCGTTGACTAAAGTAACAAATTCAGCTGTTTTTTAATCACCCCAATGTATTTCTAAATGGTAGTCATGGTTATTAGTTAGTCAGGATGACTAAAATTTTGAATAAATACTACCGGTCTATATTTTTTTCGTTTACTAGTTTTTTCGTTTACTAGTTTTACAATTTTATTTACTAATTTTACGGTCAAATTGATTTGGCAATACAGGCAAGGTACACAAGATGTATATTGACAACCTTGTGGGGCCCTACATGCACTTGTCAAAGTCACGTGTCTGCCCGCGCTTCATGTTAAATATTTTACAATGTTCACTAGGTACGTAAGATGCTTCTCTGTCAGAGTTCAGAAATACACTAAAAAGTATTAGACAAAACCGTTACTACGCTAGATGTTTCACTGTTTGGTACATGACACTCAGTTATAAGCCCTAACACTAACTAAAGAAAGTAAAAATAGTCCTTGGATTAGAGTGAGTACGACAGTATTATACATATGTATGCTCGCGCCAGAGGTAACATTTGGTTGTCTGCCGGGATGTTAGAACCGTGGAAAATGTCTGCCGTGCTAAATATAGGCTTACAATATTATTATTAACATAATATATAAATTTTAGCTTTGTCAAAGTACTGTAAATTGTTATTATATTTTGGGACATTTTAAAGTCTCTGCCATGACCTTGGAACCACCATAGCTGTCTGCCATTGTTGTTTTTTTCAATATCAATAATTAAGTATTTTAAAATATCCAAGTGGCAGCCTTGTTAGTATTACGTTGAACTCAGTCAAATTTTTACACCTTTTATACCCGAGTGACTCTATAGGAACCGCCGGCTGAACTAACGAGTCCCCATTTCATGTACGGCAGGTGTAAGTGAGTAAACGAAAAAAATATAGGGTTTTACAAAATACCGTAAGTCTACCGGCCACTGGCTCTTAGACTACTAGGAACAATTACAAAACAAAATAACGTTTCAATATTCAATAAACAAAGTTCTAACAAAAGTGATTACATACATAGTTTACATAATGTTTTTAATAATTTTAGAAAAATTTGAGAAAATAAGTCAATTCGTGTATTAGCTTTGTCATATATTGAATTACCTAAAGTACACATTTTAACAATAGGTGACTGCAAGAGCATATGGGATTTAAAATATGGTAACTGTTCTGCTTTTAAATTGATGGTACTAAAAAGTCAAGTAATTGTAAACAGTGTGGATCATCAACGATATTATTTACTAACTTAAAAAGATGTGCTAACGAATATATATATATATATATATATATATATATATATATATATATATATATATATATATATATATATTGCGTCTGCTAGTTAAGGACTGAAAATTAAATATTTGCAACAATATTTCATAAGTTATATTGCGATTAGGGTATGTGCCCATAATTTTAGAGCATGTATATATTTCAGAAATTTATACTGTACAGATTCAACTAACTTAATATGCACTTTATAAATGGGGTTCCAGATTAGTGAACAATAGTCAAGCTTTGATCTTACTAAAGCAAAATACAAAGTAAATATAGCCTGAATATTATGAAATTGACGTGTATTTCGAATTATAAATCCGAGCATTTTACAAGCAGACGATGCTATTTCTTGAATGTGATTAGAAAATGAAAGCTTTTTATCAAAAACTATACCAAGATCCCGCACAGTTTCGTATTTAGTCAGTAAATTATTAGAAATGTTGTAATCAAAATAAATAGGATTTCATTTTCTACTAAACGACATAACTTTACATTTATCAATGTTTAAGTCAAGTTTATTTTTGCAACACCATTGAATTAAATTATTTATATCAGTTTGCAGCAGGATGCAATCTTCAGCATTTGATAAACAACGAAAAATCTTCAATAATAATAATAATAATAATAATAATAATAATAATCACAACAATAATAATAACGATAATAATAATAATAATAATAATTAATAATAATAAATAATAAAAATAATAATTAATAATGAAAATAATAATTAATAGTAATAATAATAAATAATAATAATAATTATTAATAATAATAATAATTAATAATAATACGAATCAATAATAATAATATTAATAATAAATAATAATAAGAAAATAATAATAATAAAAATATTAATAATAATTAACAATAATAATAATAAATAATAATTAATAATAATAATAATAATTAATAATAGTAATAATTAATAATAATAATCATAATAATAATAATAATAATAATAATAATAATCATAATAATAATCACAATAATCATAATAATCAGATAATCATAATAATAATAATAATAATAATAATAATAACAATAATAATCATAATAATAATAATAATAATAATCGTAATAATAATAATAATAATTAATAATTAATAATTAATAATAATAATATTAATAATAATTAATAATAATAATTAATAATAATAATTAATAATTAATAATAATAATTAATAATAATAATAATTAATAGTAATAATTAATAATAGATTGGCAACACTAACGTCAAACAGTAAACTGCGTAATTATTCTAAGCGATAAATTTTTATATTAAAATAATTTTTTATTCACTTCAAAGTCAGTGAAAAGTGATTTTTCTATATAAAAATACGCTACTTTCTTTGCAAAAGTTTTGTGCTACAGTTTTATCCAAAGCACATAAAATAACCTTATTTTTAGCACGTGCAGTATGTCAGAGCTAAAAGAAATTTTAACGAAGTTGAACAAACTAGACACAATTGAAAATAAAGTTGACGCTACAAAATCGGAAGTTGATAAAATAAATAACATCGTGACAGACATCAATCATCAGTATGATAATCTGAAAACTTTAGTTTTCCAACAACAAAACATAATAGAGAAGTTGGAGCGTCAAATGAAAATAAGAAACTTAGTACTCTCAGGAGTACCTGAAGAATCAACAAATGAGAAAGAAGATACAGAGCAAAAAGTGATAAACACTATCAATAATTATCTTGGTTTAAATATCAATAGTGACCACATTGAAAACTCATTTAGACTTGGAGTGAAAAAAGTCGGCCATAATAGGCTGGTAGTTGTAGCATTTACATCGAAAAAAAACAGGGACGAAATATTACGAAAGAGGAAAGACTTTAAAGGCAGTAACATTTTTGTTAATCCTGATCTGACCACATCTCAAAGGCGGGAAAGAAACGAACTGCTGAAAATCAAGAAAGAGAAAGAACAAGATGGAATAGAAGTCAGGTTAATAGGAAACAAGCTTATTATTAAAGAAGACAACAGAAAGGATAAACGAGTCAGAAACAGTAAATCCTCTGAAGATACACCAGTAAAACCTCCACTGAAGAACAGAAAACAGAACGACAACACCAGACGTCCGAGAAGACAGAGCTCCCTCGACAATTTTTTTCCTGCCAAGGACCTCGGTAACCACACAGAAGACGGCAGCTCCCTCGACAATTTTTTTCCTGCCAAGGACCTCGGTAACCACACAGAAGGCGGCAGTACCTCCACTACATAATTTAGACAAGTTAAGTAGAAATAAGCTCACTTTTACAAATAATTTTTTTAATGTTCTGTTTTGGAATTTAAGCGGGTTCAATAATCTTTTCAATTTAAACATAGAAACAATTAACCATATGCTAAAGGCGGACATTATCTGTCTGTGTGAAACGTGGCTTAGTCACGAAATAATGGCCCTACCTAATTTTCTAAAGAATTATGAGCAAAATATATTTCAAATACCTGCGGTCAAAGATAAAAGTAGAGGACGCGCAAATGGGGGCCTAATGATCTTATGTAAAAATAATTTTTTCAATAGTATTAAAGTTATTGATTCATGTAACCATTGGCTATTCGTACAGTTACATACAAAAGTAGAAAAATATTTATTAGGACTTTTTTACCTAAAACCCTCTCTGAATAATAACATTATATTACAACTTTTAGAAGACTCACTTGAGTTTGTTTTAGGTAATTACTCATTGAATACCAGAATCATTATACTTGGCGATTTTAATTCAAAAGTCGGCCAGTTAAACCAATACGATGTGGGAACTATATGCAATTCAAGGGTCAGAGAATTCAGAATCTCAATCCATGAGGACGTCGACCACAGAGGTAGAAATCTCACAAACATTATGGAGTCTCACGGACTTTATATGCTGAATGGAAGGACTCATGGAGACATTCCGGGTGCGTATACATATGTCAGTCGAAATGGTAATAGTACAATTGATCTGGTGTGGGTAGATCTAATAACAATCGAAACAGTTGCAAGTTTTGAAATAATCCCAACAATCGAGCCGTCAGCTCATAATATTTGCTTCATTTCACTGTACTCAAAAGACTATAACTCAAATTTCGAATCAGATGTGGATATTAATATAAATTATACAATTAAATTTCAGTTCAGTTCAGTTCAGATGAAAATGCATCTTTATTTGCAAATTTAATGAAAAATTCACCCCATATTTATTTTAATAGTGCCAATATTTCGGAACTAAATGATAATTTCTTAAACGCGTGTAAAGAAGTAGCAGCAAATACTGGCATGCTAAAAATAAAAAAATACGGTAAGAAATCTCATCAAATATTGAACAAAAGCAAACCGTGGTTTAATACAGAGTGCGTAAATCTAAAACGGCAAATGAAGTCACTTTTAAAGGTATACAAAAAAGAACCATCAGAACAAAACATTAATAAATTTTTGGACAGTAAACAGATATACTTACGTCAAATAAACCAATGCAAAAAAGAGTATCAATTAACAATTTCAAACAGTTTATCTCAAGTTAGAAACAGTTCCGAATTTTGGGGGGTAGTCCGCAATTTAAAACCAAAAAGAATACAGATGAATAAAATAAATATAGAATCATGGGAAAATTACTATAGAAATTTACATCCTGAAACTCATATTGAATACCCTCAATTCGTAGACGCCTTTAATCAAAATTTTGATTATGATATTACTATGGAAGAGTTAACTGCTAGTATTAGTAAATTAAAAACTGGTAAGGCTCCTGGCATTGACGGAATAAACAATGACTTTTTTAAGAACCTGCCCAACAACTGGCTACATTACCTTTTGCATTTATTTAATAAAGTCCTAAAAGAAGAAACAGTACCGTCTTCTTGGTCCTTGATACAGCTTTTTATGTTGCATAAAAAAGGAGACCCGGGTGATCCAGCTAATTATCGTGGCATTGCTTTAATTAATGCATTATGTAAACTTTTTACTCGAATTTTGGCAGTACGACTTAATAAATATTTAGAAAATAACAATATATTGGCTGAAAATCAAATGGGTTTTAGGAAAAATCGCAGCACAGTGGAAGGTATTTTCTGTTTATCATCAATAATACATATGCATTTAAGGTTACCAAAAAATTCAGTGTATGCAATATTCATCGATTTTAAACGCGCTTTCGACTCTGTAACGCATAACATACTTTGGCATAAATTGTATGAAGCTGGAATAAGTTCAAAAATGATACGAGTTTTGCAGAATTTGTATGGTAATGCAAAGTTTGCATTTGATAACTCCAATTCAACTACGCAAAACTATGTAGAAGTGACTTCCGGAGTAATGCAAGGGGAGATTTTATCTCCTACCCTTTTTTCGTTGTATATAAATGACCTAGAAAAATTTTTCCGGAAAGAAGGGGCCGTCGGTTTAAATATTGACGGTTTCTATGATCTTTTAATTCTAGCATATGCCGACGACGTAGTGCTGTTATGTAACTCACCAGTTGATGTTCAAAAAAAACTTAACATTTTAAAGAAATATTGCGAGTTAAACAAACTCTTAGTAAATTCACAAAAAACAAAGATTCTCCCCTTTTACAAAGGTCGTCTGAAAAGTCACTTACCTACTTTTAAATATGGGGAAGAAAAAATTGAAATGGTCAAACAATTTACCTACCTAGGGGTCATTTTTACTAGCTCTGGGAAATTCCTGGAAACAGCAAATAACTCGATAAAGAAGTCAGTTGCCGCTATTAGTACGGTTCGGGATATTTTATCTAAGGGAAAATCTAACGGTTGGTTAGAAAAAAGGAAATTATTAAATGCAATTGTAAAAGCTACGGCATTATATGCGGTAGAGGTATGGGGTCTTAGATATTATGAGAAACTGGAAGGTTGTCAACTTAAATTCATCAAGCGTATGCTCCTTTGTGCAAGAAACACCCCAGGTCCCCTCCTTCGAAAAGAAACAGAAATTACCCATATTCATTTAGAAATTACAAAACGTGCCTTAAATTGGTGGGCAAGAATTCTAGCAATGGATAACACTAGAATTACAAAAATAATTTACAACAGGTTAGTAACTTTAGATAAATCCCCATCAAATTGTCCGGTTTACAATTGGGTCACGCAATTTAAGTCATTAGTTTCAATCTTCAACTTTGAAAACTTTGAAAACTATTGGCACAAACAATCTATAAGTAAATCTGAAATAAAAGACATACTTTCCCAACTAGAAACTAATTTGCAACAAAAGGATCATATGTCAGTATCTTCATCAGGTTTTAATGACTTTTACAAACATTTACCCACACCACCGGTAACTGCAAACTATTTAGATTTAAACGTTTCTTTTAGTAAAAAACGGGTAATAGCTCAACTCAGGTTAGGTAGTAAGCACAATTTGAGTATAGTAATTAATAATATTAAGTATCAGATAAACCCTAAAGATTACTGTACAATTTGTAATAATCATGCACTCGAAAATCTTTATCATTTTTTAATTGCATGTCCAATCTATTCACCATTTCGACAAACATATCTGTCAACGTACATTCAGAATATAAATGAGCAAAATTATTTCACGCTATTTTCAAATTTAAATGAAACCAAAATAAATAATATTTTTTACTTTGTGGTCGGTGCTCTAAGGATTAGAAGTTTCTGTTTAAATTGTTAATCACAGGCGTTAATGATATGGTATTCAAGGGGTGTTATATTTTGTAATTTACAAATTTATTACTATTTTTTATTCTATTTCTTTTTAAGGACTGTTATTATTATTATTTTGTAACTCACAAACAATACTATTTGTTATTATTAATATTATTAAGTATTGTTAAATTAAATATATGTTCTTGGTTTCCATAAGAGCTTTTACATAATACTAATATTTTTCTTACATTCGTAGTTGTATTAGGGATAATAATTTTGAGACTAATTTCTTTTTTCTTCTTGCTTTATTATTCTCTATATTTGTATTCTTAGAATATTATTATAAATATATATTCTTTTATATCAGAAACGTAAAGTGTAAAAATGATAAAGAGATGTATTGTAATTTATTGAATATGTAAATTATTAAATATGTATTAATAACTGTTTGCCAATCACTTTGTATAAGGTATCACCTTAAGACAAATAAAGTTATTATTATTATTATTATTAATTAATAATAGTAATTAATAATAATAATATTAATAATTAATAATAATAATTAATAAGAATAATAATAATTAATAATAATAATTAAAAATAATAA
>OW964829.1:11414325-11624325 GCA_943142095.1 Ophonus ardosiacus | reverse complement strand
TTTATCAAGAAAAAATTCGCGAGCTGCAGTTAATATGTATAGGGAACGATATCCTGAAAGAGTAGTACCGTCGCGGAAATATTTCCGAAAACTTGACCTAATATTACTTGGTAATACTACTGCATTTATACATAAACCCAGAAGACCGGTGGATGAAAACAATGAAATAAATGTTTTGGCATATTTTGAAGCCAATCCAAGAGCTTCTGTACGAATGGCCTCTGATGAATGCAGATTAAGTGTAGGGACGGTGCATAAAATTTTAAAACGACACAAGTATAAGCCATACAAATTCCATAAAGTTCAACACTTGCAACCTGGTGATTATGACCGAATTGATATTTTAAAATGTGTTATTTGGACGGATGAAGCAAATTTTTCCAATAATGGAATGTTTAATGTAAAAAATAAACATTATTGGAGTTCCGAGAATCTTATTATGGTACGTGAAAGAAGTTTTCAAAGAAAATTTAATATAAATGTATGGTGTGCAATTTTGCACGATACAGTGTTTTTTCTCATGTATGAAGGTACTCTAACTGGAGATCGTTACTTAGAATTTTTAAGAAACAGACTTGATGATATATTGGATGATCTGCCATTAAATGTCGTTAGAAATCTACACTTTCAACAGGATGGAGCACCAGCCCATAATTCTCGTCAAGTAACCGCGTACCTGAATGAAACATTTCCAAATCAATGGATTGGTACCAAAGGACCCATTGCATGGCCTGCAAGATCACCCGATTTAAACCCTTTAGACTTTTTCTTATGGGGTTATTTAAAAGATAAAGTCTACGATACTGTGCATCAGAATCTACAACAATTAAAAAACAGCATTGAAAATATTTTGAACAATATTAACGGAAGAAAATTAAGATTAGTTAGAAATAGTTTATTTCATAGAGTACAGTTATGTATAAATGAAAATGGAGGCAATTTTGAACAGTACTTATAAATTTATAGGAGTTTATTTTATTTTTGTAAATATTTCTTCATTATAATTAAATATTAAAATAAAAATTATAACAGTTTTTTTCATTCATTATACTTTTATTCACTTCTTTCTATCATGGCACTCTAATTATGAGTAAAAAACACATGTACATATTCAGTTTTTCCATTCATTGCACTCTTAGTAATATTATATTTTAATCAAATTAATTTAAAACTTTATATCTATTTTACTCAAAAAAATCGTTATGTAAGGATATGATAATATTATATCTTTGAATTCAGAATTAAATTCTCTATCGAATAAGCAAATAAAAAAAAATATATTCACATTTAAAATAAAAAAGTTGAGTCCCGTATTTTGAGAACCACTGGTCGAAAAAAAATTTTTTTCTGTTTGCCCATTTAACCGTTTTGGTAGCTCTTACAGTTCTCGAGATGGCAATGGTGGCCCATTTAAAATGAACACCCTGTATATATAGTGTATTAATTAAGAACCTGACCATAGGCGTTTAACATGGGAAAACAGTTTTTCTTCGCGCAAAAGTTCCCAATTGATTTTAGACAAAAATTTTTCAAATAAATGTTGTAGATATTAATATTCTACGCCTAAATTACTAAACAGATTTAATTTTTCACGTTTAGTAACTTGTAAAATCTAATTTGAAATTGTATAAATATTGCGCACTTGTAGCGATACCCATGAAATTGAAACAAAATTAGAAAGAAATTCATTTCTTTGGAACTGTCAGAAATTTAATTTTGTAGATAGAATGTGAAAAACTAATAATAATAAAAGTTATTTAAGTGTTAGATTTTAAAAATAATACCTGTGTAGTGGTTTAGGTGCAGCCTATTTCCGATTAAGCAAATTTTAGCGCCCCGTCGCGGTATTTTTGTGAACTACGCGAACAACAAATAGCTGTCATCGTGTCCCCATCGTGCTGTCAAGCTATCAATTTGTTGCTTTATATTAAAAATATGGGTATTAGGTGCGCATATGATCTCTGTAAGAGTGATTCCAGATACAAATATGAAAAACATATGAGAGGAGTTAATTTTATTCCATTTCCTAAGCCTCACGAAAATATAAAAAAAAATGTAAATTATGAGTGCGAGCCATTAATACTGGGTAATATATTATCACTGAAAACGTTGAAACATTTTCAGTTAACAAAAATAAACAATACAACATATCTGAACTAACCTTAAAATTAGATCGCTCTTTTTCCTCCTTTTTGCAGACCCCGGCACTCTAACCACCTGCTTAGTTTATTCACCGAATGATCTTCAATGTTTTTACTTCCTTGTACGAAGTAAAGGAAGTATTGTAATCGCGAAAAAATTCGGTTTCCAGATTTCAACGGAAATATCCATTTTGACCATCCCTGAGTCCATTTTGACTAATTTCGTCGTGACGTCTGTACGTACGTACGTATGTACGTACGTACGTACGTACGTATGTACGTACGTATCTCGCATAACTGAAAAACGGGAAGCCGTAGAAAGTTAAAATTTTGTATTTAGGACTGTTATTACATCTAGTTGTGCACCTCCCTTTTTGGTTATTGCATAACTTTCAGAAGTGGTCCTTTACTTGAAGCCCATAATAGATTTTAATGGAAAACTATATTAAAATATAATCCAAAACTTTTCAAATTTTGTATATAAGACTTGTATATCAATGGCAATAACATAATAGATTTTAGTAAAAATGGTCTTCCCGGAAGTGGTACTTTACTTGAAGCCTATAGTAGATTTTAATGAAAAACTACATTTAAATATAAACCAAAACTTTTCAAATTTGGTATATAAGACTTTTATATCAATGGGAATAACATAATAGATTTTAGTAAAAATGGTCTTCCCGGAAGTGGTACTTTACTTAAAGCCTATAGTAGATTTTAATGAAAAACTACATTAAAATATAATCCAAAACTTTTCAAATTTGGTATATAATACTTCTATATCAATTGGAATAACATAATAGATTTTAGTTAAAATGGTATACCAGGAAGTGGTACTTTACTTGAAACCTATAATAGATTTTAATGAAAACTATATTAAAATATAATCCAAAACTTTTCAAATTTGGTATATATCACTTTTATATCAATGGAAATAAGATAATAGACTTTGGTTAAAATAGTCTAACCGGAAGTGATACTTTACTTGAAGCTATTATCAGTTTTTCTTGAAAAAAATGGTGTTATTTTGAATTTATCAATAAATGCTTCAAATAAAAGTTTTAGAGAATTGAATTTTGCGTCGAAAACTTCAAGTATGATTAAATTAGTTTTTTGTATAAGCGAGATATGTAAATTTAAACAATATGTACTTTTTGGTTTCTGTAATTAAGTTTGCTATGAATTAGGACAAGAAATAAATGTTATTATACATATTTTAATTATTAAGTAACAGGCGACAGGCGTACAAGGAAGTCATGTGGTGTCCACATCAGATATTTCTTTTTTAATTTACTAATTAACTACGGGCAGAAATCATATTTGCTTTTTGTTTGTCCGTATAGTTCAAGATTTCATCGCAGATGGCGTGCTTTGTGACATCACGATCGGAAACCCCTATTGAATTATCTGTAATTTTTAATTGAAAACTGAATTTCTGACAGTTCAAACGATACGCATTTCTCTGTAATTTTGTTTCAATTCCATGAGTATCGCTAGAAATGAGCAATATTTTTATACAATTTCAAATTAGATTTTACATGTTACCAAACGTGCAAAATTAAAAAACTGTTTACTGATTTAGGAGTAGAATATAATTACCAACAATTCATTGACACATTTTTGTCTAAAATTAATTGGAGACTTTTGCGCAAAGAAAAACTGTTTTCCCATTTTAAACGCCTATGGCCAAATTATTAATTAACACAATGTATATATATACACGGTGTCCCAAATTGATTAGGCTACCATTAGGATCTCGGAAACTATGAGAGCTACGAGGTCGGTAGTTTTGAAGGTTGATTCAGATTCCGTTAAGAAACATTCAAAATTCCGAACAGTCTGAAGATTATTAAAAAAAAAAAACTGAATATCGCGATTTTTAAAAATGTCAAATAACTCCGTAATTACAAGAGATATAAAAAATGTTTTATATAAAAGTTAGACTATTTAATAAGGCAAACTTAAAAATGTTGTCAGTATAAAATTCAAGATGGCGGTTTTCAAGATAATAATAGCAACTTTTTTATTTTAAATGGACGCCATATTGGATTTTTACATGATTAAATAGAACTTTTTTTCTCTTTTCAACGATGTATAACAAAGTATGTTTACATTAAAATTTAATAAACATATTAATTATTTCAATTTGATAACTTAAAAACAAATGCAAGGGAATAAGAAACAAAACAAAATTTATTATAACAGTGAACTGTCATAATTAAATTTGTATGTATTCGTTTATTCAATTTAATTAGTGAATTTATTTATTACATATTTAAAATGCCTACTTTTTCAACATTAGTGCAGTACGATATGTTTTGTACATTGGTACATCAAATATAATAAAAACTCCCGTCTTGCGGCACAAACTTATTTCGGTAACTTTCCGGAGAGAAGACAACTCAATGATAAGGTGTTTAGAAGATTGGATATAAATATGCAGCAATATGGATGTTTAATAAAACCTACTCGTGAGTCTCGTGACCCACAAGTGATAGTCGAAGATGAAATTCAGGATTAAGAGTTAGCACTGGCATGTGTAGCGGCTAATCCGACCATTTCAACTCGGAAAATAGAAGCCCAGGTACATGTACCTAAGACGAAAGCGTCAAGAATTCTTAAAAAACATAAGTTTCGTCCCTTTAAATTACACGTTGCCCAGATTTTACGACCAAATGATCATGTCCGCAGATCAGTATTTTGCAGATGGTTTACTAACCAAATAAGACAAAATAATGATTTTATTAACCACATTTTATGGACTGACGTACCTCGTTTTTCTAACTGTGGCTTATTTAATCGTCATAACGAGCATTATTGGGCACAAGAAAATCCACGCATAGTGATTCCACGGCGAAATCAAGATAGGTTCGCGTTTAATGTTTTTTTTTTGTGGTATATTGGGAAATAATTTAGTTGGCCCTATAATTTTTGATGGAAACCTAACTGCACAACGATATTTGGAAATTCTTCAGACATCCCTAGAAGATTTACTGGATGATTTACCTCTGGCAAAAAAATACCGAATTTGGTATCAGCAAGATGGTGCTCCTGCTCAAAATGCTAGAAATGTTATTAATTATTTAAACAGTCGGTTTAATAATAGAATCATAGCGACTATACCTGCCGTCAAATAATTATGGACTGGAGATTTTTACACTGATGCCAATTTTTTTAAGTGTCTACCTGTACAAATATCTGTAATCTGTCAATGTCATTTTATATTCTGACATTTTCGTTAGTACTTACTCTAATCCTATAAATTGCATTATTTTTTAAAAGAAAATGAGTGAAACTCGTGAATTAAATAGTCTTGGTTCTTATAAAAAAAGTTTGTGACAACAAGATTTAAATAGGCAGGCAAAAACAATTAAGCATTGCCAATGTATACATTTTTTTCAAAAAATAAGTGTTACATCTTGAAAAAATTTATAATTTATTAAATAAAAAGAAAACTTTGGATTTGACTTCAGAAGCATATTGTGTTGGCAGATCTACTTTTCACCTAATAATCATTTATTCTTACCTTTTATTTAGATTTCACCAGTAATCGTATTTTAACGCAAACGCGACCTTTGACCTTAGCTTGATGTGTGGAAACTATGGTCAAAATATGAATATAAATTTTCCACAAAGACAATTTTTATGTTTTATATTACGTATTATTGTCTTACCTTACTTATTTGTTATAATATTTTCTTCATTTACGATGTATTAAAAATTTTAATTAGTTTTAAATGCATTATTATGACATTTGCGTTCATTCCTGGTCATGTCAAGTTACAAGCGGCAACACCGCTGGGCAAGGGACAGGGTGCGGAAAGGGATAAAAGTTGAACATCAGTCCATAATCATTTGACGGCGAGTATAACACACCCATTTCATGGCCAGCTAGATCACCAGACTTAACGCCTCTCGATTTTTATTTATTGCTTTATTGGGTACTTTAAAAGATAAAGTGTATGGCAGTAACATTATTTACAATAATGTAGAGGAATTACGTGAAGCAGTAGTGAACTCTTTTAATAGTATTAATCGCAATACATTGCGGACAGTAAATGCCAGTGTTGCAAAACGTGTTCATTTATATTTACTTAACAATGGCCAGAATTTTGAGCATTTGTTATAAATTATTGTTACATTAGTATTAAGTTGTTTTGTTTTTGATTTGTTTTAAAAAAAATGTACTTGCATTTGTTTTTAAGCTTATTTGATTAGTTATCAAATTGAAATAATTAATATGTTTAATAAATTTTAATGTAAACATCCTTTGTTACACATAGTTGAAAAGAGAAAAAAAGTTCTATTTAATCATGTAAAAATCCAATATGACGCCCATTTAAAATAAGAAAGTTGCTATTAATATCTTGAAAACCGCCATCTTGAATTTTATACTGACAACAATTTTAAGTTTGCCTTATTAAATAGTGTAACTTTTATATGAAACATTTTTTATATCTCTTATAATTACGGAGTCATTTGACATTTTTAAAAATCGCGATTTTTAGATTTTTTTTTGAATAATTTTCAGACTGTTCGGAATTTTGAATGTTTCTTAACGGAATATGAATGAACCCTCAAAAGTACACAACATTGCCCATTTAACCGACCTCGTAGCTCTTATAGTTTCCGAGATCCCAATGGTAGCCTAATCAATTTGGGACATCCTGTATATATGCAGGGTGTTATATTTTAATGGACCCAGCTAATACCTCGCTTATTATTAAGTTAGTAATTTCTTTCATATAACATGCTTTATACAGCAACATGTAACCTACTTGATGACGGATGTACATTCATGATACCACTTCCGGTTTATTAGTAATTAATATCAACTTTGTAATTTCAAATGGAACATACCTACCATATTTTTTTACAAATTTGAAAAGTACATCAAATTTGCTTTACAATCATGTAAAATTATCCATATATTACGTTATTAAAAAGTAAAATGGCGGGCACTTTTTATACACCTAATTGGAAAGAGAATAGTGAACTATGACTGTGGCTTGAAATAAAACAATTAACTAAAATAATTGTAACCATTATTATTAAACGAAATAATTTTTTTTGTCATAGTAATACAGAAAATAAGAATAAGGAACAATTAATAACAACAAAAAGATTTTACAACATATATTCAAAATGAATCCCATCCTCTTCAATACATTTTTCACAACGTTTTGAAACAGAATAAGTAGCCCTTTCTATTTGGTCTGCAGACAAAGATTCAATTGCCGCTTCAATTTTATTCTTCAGTTTGATTAATATGTTTACAGGTTCTTTATTAACAAAATCTTTCATGTAACCCCATAAAAAAAAAATCAAGTGGAGTCATATCGGGAGAACAAGCAGGCCACCGGATTAAACAATTTGTTCCAATAACACTTCGCGCAAATGTATTATTTAAAATATCAACGCATCTTCTCGCGTTATGCGCAGGCGCAGCGTCTTGTTGAAACCACATACCAAGCCTATTTTCAAGTGGAATTACTCAAAAAAAATCGCATAAAACATTATTTAAAAATTCAGCATACAATGTAGCCGTCAAATTTTCTTCATAAAAGTAAGGTTCAAAAATTTTGTTTTTTAATATTCCGCACCAAATATTTATTTTAAAACTTATCTGGTGTCTTGTTTCCCGAATTTCATGAGGATGTTCCATGCTCCAATTGTGGCAGTTTTTATTATCAAAAAGTCCATTTCTAGAAAAACTAGCTACGTCAGTCCAAAAAATTTTTGCGTAGAAGATTGGGTCTCTACGTGTTTTTTCAAAAAACCATTCACTAAAGTCAAGTCTACGTTGATAATCGTCTGGCAATAGTCCTTGTCCTGTTTGTATTTTATATGGTGTGTACTTGTGTTTTCTTAAGATTCTGTGAATTTTAAAAATGTTTTCTCCTGGAAATTCTGGGATTGGCCTCAAAAAGCGCAAGTACATTAATTTCCACATCATCTTCATTTATGATATTTCTTTTTCTTCTTTCAAATGAACCTGTGGTTCGTAGTTTGTTTACTAGTTTCACAAAAAGCGATTCACTTGGATGACGGCGATGTGGATATTCTTGTCGATAAAGTTCTGCAGCTATGCGTTTATCTAGCATATCAACTTTTTCTGAGTTAGATAAATTCATTTTATAATAAATTAATAAGCTAGTACAATTAAACTTGCTAATAATAAAAGTTAGAATAATAATTATTACTGAGTATTTACGGGTTGACATTTACCGTGTTACAATTGTTTAAGTTAATTGTTTTGTTTCAAGCCACAGTCATGGCTCACTATTCTCTTTCCAATGGGCTACTTGCGTACCTTTTATTTATTTATTATTTTTGAAGAGCAGGTAAAACCTTGCTACCCATATTTTTTCTTTTGGCAAAATATTTATTAATTAGCCAGAAAAAAAAATAATGAAATTTAATTATTTGAATTCCCGCCATGTATGACGTAGAATTACGCCGCACCAATGAATGGTCGTAAAGCCATAGCGTTTGTTTGTACGGATAATGTAGATCTCCTGTTTGACGTTTCAACAATAGTTTGGAGGTTAGTATTTTAGTTTGTCTTTTTGGTATCGATATTTTAAATTACATGTAACTACCTATGTGTTTATTCGGGAAGTAATTAATATATTTGAGAGCCCAGAGAGAGAGAAAAATGAACTAATGTCAAATTCAAATTAAAATTTTCTCGCACGCATGCCATCTATATGTTACATTTTTAAACATATGGTTTCCTTTTCTATTTTAATATAATGACGTCACAGAAAATTTTCTTTCTTAATTTACTAAAAAACAAATAATTTTTTTAAAATAAAATTTATATTTTTATATACGTTTTCAACATAACATTACGTATATAGTGATAGAAATTGGATTTTCAGTACCACGCAAGTAGCCCATTAGGTGTATAAAAAATCTGATGTGGCCAACACAAAACCTCCCGCTATTTAATTTTTACATACATATACACGTACATAAAATCACGCGATTCCCATTTAGGGGGTTAGCAAATACCCGGAAACAATAGTAACAATAAGAAAAGGGATAAGAGTAAGAGCTCAGCTGACTCACTTCACTCTTTAACAACATTTTCCTTTCGCCTTGTCCACAAACATCATAGCATTCATACATAAGAACATAAATTAAAGTGACCGATTTTCGGTAGCGAATAACCCCATCCGGACCACAATAATAGTTACGCAACAATCTTCCTTCGCCACACTTTCCTATCCATTTTTATTAATTTAAATACATACTTACGTATTTACTAACGCTGCAAACTGTACTATTGCATAAAACTATTGATTTATTTACTATTTTCTTTTTAAAATGTCACTATTATTAATTTGACGTGATTAGTTTTTTGACAGTGACAATTACTGTCAGTTACATTCATTTGAAATATGAACTGTGTAACAAAGGATTTCTGCTTATCTTAGGCTTCGGGACTAATAGAAAAAATATTTTTAAATTTATTTGCAAAATATATAGAAAAAGTATTAATGTATTCCTGTAGAAAATTCAATAATCTTTAATTTTCATAAGACATAAAATGCGAAAAAATGGCATTTAATGATATTTTTTGAAGAAAAACTATTATGAGCTTCAGGTAAAGTGCCATTTCTGGTTATCCGATTTACATCAAAATCTAATAGCTTCTTTTCATATTAGAATAGGATAGAAATACAAGGTTTCAGAATTTTCTGAATGATAGTATTTGAGTTAGAGCGAAGACAAAAACCCTACACATACACACACATACATACATACACACACATACACACACATACATACACACACATACACACATACAGACATCATCGTGAAAATGTTAAAATTGGATTCTAGGGACCTTAAAACGTGGTCATTTACTAAAATCTCGATACGTGATTTTTAGCACGATCCTTATACCTCCCTTACCAAGGGTAGCGGGAGGTAAAAAGTACTCGCCATTTTACTTTTTAATAATGTAACATATGGATTATTTTACATAATTGCAAAGAAAATTTAATGTACTTTTCAAATTTGTAAAAAAATATAGTATGTTCCATTTGAAATTTCAAAGTTGATATTAATTACTAATAAACCGGAAGTGGTATCATGAATTTACATCCGTTATCAAGTAGCTTACATGTTGCTATATAAATCATGTTTTATGAAAGAAATTACTAACTTAATAAATAAGCGAGATATTTGCCAGGTCCATTGAAATATAACAGCCTGTATATACGAAAATAAAAATAAACTATTTATGTGGACAAAGAAATTGGATCAAAGAACGATATTCCGTTTTTGCGTAACTCAGAGACTGAGCAGCAAAGTATTACATATTTGATTGTAGTGTTCACAACAAATGAAAATGGACTACAGAAGCATCAAATTAGTCTTAGCAGTATTATTGTAAAATATACAAACATTACGGGAAGCGAATGGTGGAACATGGAAATTAATTTCGGACAGTAAGGCACTGCAGTCTATATGATTGTGTAACAGTTTATGTAAGAAAGAAAGACTTTATAATATGTAGCGAGATTGAATACTTATTACTCCGAGGGATGTTAATAAAATACTCTGACTAAAGTTTCTTTCCGGATACTTATTATAAAATTAAAAAAAATTCTTTAGATATCGCTGTTCACCAAGCAAATTATAATATTTTTAATATTTCAGAATGGTTAAGTAGAAATAAACTCATACTCAACAATGAAAAATCTCATGTAATAAAATTTTGTAATAGGCCAGACAATAGTGCAAGCATTTTGATAAAGTGTAACGGAAAATCTTTACAGCAAACGAAATGTACAAAATTATTAGGTATAATGATTGATGAATCCATGACTTGTAACGCGCATGTTGAATATATTTGTCATAAACTCAATACTGTATGTTATGCCATAAAGCGCCTGGCAGATGTTGTTAATACGCATACTGTCAAATCATATTATTTTGCTAAATTTTATTCTTTAATTAACTACGGCATTATATATTGGGGTTCAGCCACAGAGGCCTCTAGAGTGTTTGTAACACAGAAAAGAGCGCTGCGCTATATGTCTGGTCTGTCATGGTGTGACAGTTGCAGAAAAACTTTCATTGAACTAAGAATATTAACTTTCCCATGTGTCTATATATACAATGTTTTAATTTTTGTAAAAAAAAATTTCAACAATTTCAAAAAACACTGCGACTATCACACATATGACACACGTAATAAACATGAATTAATATTACAACACCATAGATCTACTATGTTTGAAAAAAACATTTATTACATAGGGGCACTTTATTACAATAAATTACCTGATACCATCAAAACAATTTGTCAAATAAAAAAATTCAAAGAAAAATTACAACATTACCTAATTAATAAATGTTTCTATTCAACTGAAGAATATATGTCTAATTAAAGTCATCTCTTCTTACACATTAGTATAACTCATATATGTATGTACTTTGTATAATAATGTTTGACTATTTCCATATCATGTACAAATGATCACAAGGAATAAATATATTATTATTATTATTATTATTATTATTATTATTATTTTCAATAAGATGTTTATGAATATTATATAAAGGATACCAAACAATGAAGACATATTCTAAGATGGAATGAACAAGAGTTTAAAAAGTGATAACAATGCATAATGCATGTTCATTCGTAAACTGTTTACAGTTTCTCATTATAAATCCAACTACTTTATTTGCTGATTCTGTATTATTGATCTGTAAATGAAAATTTTGAGTCAAAAATAACTTCTAGATTTCTTATTTTGTGTTCAAGCTGTTGCGGTATAGAATCTATGGTGTAATTATTTAATAAACGAGAATATGATACAATTTTACATTTATTAATTTTTAATTGTAATTATTTCTGTCACACCAAAATTGTAAAATATTAATATTTTCTTGTAATTGATTTTCTGTTTCTGTTGATGTAATTGAATTGAAGATTTTGACGTCATCAGCAAACATTAACACTTCACAGGAGAAAAATTTGGGAAATCGTTAATGAAAATCAAAAATAGCAATGGACCAAGATTTGACCCTTGGAAAACACCCGACTTTGCTAAATACTGTTCAGATATACAACCGTTGTATGAGACAATTTGTTTTCTGTCTGATAAATAGAACCAGAAGAATTTGAGTAAATTGTTATGAAAACCCATATCCGCAAGCTTGATTAAAAGAATACTCCGATCTAAGCGGTCGAAAGCTTTAGCAAAGTCGGTATATACAGCGTCAACTTGAACTCGCTTATCAAGTACACCTGTAACAAATTAAGAAAATAACACAAATTTGTTGTTGAGCAATGTTTAATGAAGCCATGTTGATATGGACATATAAAAGGTTGGATTTGGGAAAATAATTTGTTGTAGAAAACAATTTTAAAAACTTTAGCTAAATTAGATAATATCGCAATTGGCCTGTTGTTGCGTACATTGGGTGGATCTCCAGATTTCACTACTAGTCCAGTCAATGGAGATCAAAAAAGACCTTTGCCTTGCAAAAGGTGGGGAAAAAAACGATTTTAACATATGTTGTTTGGGTCGAGACGGGAATGAAAAATTCAAATTTGTGATCTTGAGGAGGATTTGGACACGATTAAAGATAAACATTATTGTGCATTTAATACGTGTCGAAACTTCAGAAGAAAAAATGAAAACTAAGCCGATTTGCAGATGTTTCAGATTTTAGAGAAATTTCATACAAGTTTAAATTGTTAATAATTTGTTAACCCCTCATCAGAGCAAAAATCGTTTAACATGATATGAAAGAGAATTCCAAGCTGAAATAAAATTTTTAAACCGGGGTACCGTATCTTTAACCGAGTCAGAGTGGTTGATGAATGTGTGGAAAAGAGTTGACAACAATTATTTAAAAATCACCGATAATTTACTTTTTTTGATGCCACGACAAATATAAACTGTTGCATATAACAAAATCTATTAGATTAAGTATCAAAAACTTAATATCGTGCATATTTTGTGCGAGTAAATTTGCTTTCATAAATTGTTTTTCTGGTTACCTATTTTTGAACATAACTCTTTGAGAGTTCATCCTAGGTAAAAAATGCACGAACCCTTTTTGTACAAAAAGTAACGAGCTTTAATTTGCTATTCTTGTAAAATTTGGTACTGGCCACTGTTTTCGAGATAATAGCAAAAAACTCATTTTTTGCACCTTTTATCCAAGATGGCGGCTCACGCCAAGCCTCCTTAAGGTCACAAATTTGAATTTTTCATCCCCGTCTCGACCCAAACAACATATGTTAAAACCGTTTTTTCCCCACCTTTTGTAGGATAAAAACCTCTATTGACTGGACTATACCTACTGGACAAATTTTAGAAATTTTTCAACAATCTGGAAAAGAACTGGGTGTTTAGACAATAATTGAAAATAGTTGTTAATGGGTCTAATAGACTTGCTTTGCAGTCTTTAATTATAAAAGATGGTATTTGATCCAAACCAGATGTTCATTTATTATTTAGTTTCGAGATAGCTTGAGTTTATTTTATTATTTATAATACGGAGTGAGTAAATCTCACCTGATGTATGATTTTCAAAAGGCGATGAGTCAACATGCACCTTACTAAAATAATTGCAAAATAAATTTAGGATCTCTAAAGTTCTTGATCTCATCATCGAAATGCATTATCCCAAGAATGGGGGATTCCACGATTTTTTTTTTTTTTATATGTTATAGTATTTTTAAATTCAGAAATTCCCTAATTTTTCTTTTTAAAAAAAAAAAAATTGGCAAATATTTGTTATCCACCGTTTTCCGCCTTAAGACGTAAACGAACCCAGTGCTGCAAAACAAAGGCATTATATCGTTCTTTCTTTCTCAACAGCTGCTGTTACCCACAGGTTCTAAACCATTTGTTCTAAAACATATTGTGCGGCTAAGGTTATATCGCTTTATATTTGAAAAGTTCATTTTGTTCTTCTTTTCTTTTCTATTACTTATCGTAAATTTAGTCTATTGTAAGTTATAGTTTATTAGTATTTAAGCATTTGTAAAAATAATAGCGTCGCATAACCACCATAACGAAATATTCGGTTGCGTAATCAAGCCCGGAAAAAAAATACAAAAAGTTATAAAACATATAGAAAATAAATTTGCGTTAATGACACAGGTACAAAGCTGGGCAGTAACTAGTTACTTTAGGAACTTAGTTATTAACTAGTTACTTTTACGTAACTTGTAACGTAACTTAGTTACTTTTTAAAATATGGTAACTGAAACTTAACTTGCTGCGGAAAAGTAGTTAGTAAGTTTACGGTTTTTAGTTACTAGTTACTTGAGTAACTTAAGTTACTTAAAGTAACTCAGAAATTAAAATGTAACTTAAGTTAGTCAAAGTAACTTAATGTAACGGGGGGATTAAAATTTCTAAGTAATATTTTGTTGAGGCTGATGCCCTTTTTAGAAACACTAACTAAAACTGTTTTGTTTTAAATAAATGTCTGTCCAAAGTGGGAGTGCTGAGCGCAGCATCGCGCATACCCTCTGTAATGTGTAACTTTTATTTTAATACATAATTAAATTCAATATTATTTTTAATTGATTTCAAGCCATAATAGATAATAAAATAAGTAATTATATTCATTAATATTAGGGTTTTTGTACGATAAACAGAAAAACTAAAAATATCACATTATTTTAACTTTTAATTCTAGAATTAAAAAGTCACTAAATGTTAAATTTGACTTATAAAATATATATTATTTTCAAATGTTTCCCTCGCTTACAAATGATACGTTTTAAAAATTATTATTAAACTGCCACTAAATCATCAAAATTATTATAATTTTCAGGTTATACAAAAAATAGTGCATTTTGTTCGTTGTTCCAAGGGTTGTAAGACTTGAATTCGTCTCATTTTTGCAAATTCCCTTCTTACAAGATAAAATGTCACTTTTTTTATATTATATTATAATGTAGGTCCGCAGGGCATTTTTATAAGATTTTTGGGCCCTAGGGACGGTTGGCGATTTTTCCGGGTCTCGGGAATATGTTATTAGCGTAGCGGGCCCCAAATATTTATAAAAAGATACTTTTTCATCAAATTTTGTTAGATATTTGAATGTGTGTGAAAATCGACGTCTGATCCGAGGTTTCCAATAAATTAATCATTATCCACTAATAAGTCTAGGAAATAATGTATGCATGTTTTATTCATTAGAGAGTTATTGCAACTTCTAAGATGAAAGAACGTAAACGTTAACATTATGTAGAAAACACTTTATTTTAGAAATAAAGGACTTTCAATTTCAATGTTTACCGCATTTAATTAGTGTATTCACGCTAACGTTAACGCTAAAAGCAACACAAACGAGGTTACATCCACACTTTTCACCAAAACATAACCTCAAAAGATACAGAACGTGTAACGTTAAACGCTCCTATTCTATTGCACATAACGTGTCTCCTTATTCATATAACGTGAACCTTATTAGTTCGCATGCGCACTCGGGCTATCACGTGACTTTAAAGTGCATGTTATTTTTGCGTTGATGCTGCAGTAACTCTCTATTATAATGGTCATGTCATGTTAGAAAGAAAGTACATTCTTTATATCTTGGTACAAGAAATCAAAATTAAAAATAAATTAGGCGGTAATGAGGCCCTGTAGGTCCGTTAACATTAACAATAATAATCTGATTGGGTGTTGCCAAGCAATAACGTTAAAATTTAGGTTAACTTAGTTAGTGCAAAAACTACCTAATATGTATACTACACAATAACTAAGTCAACAGTTTAAGTCTTCACTTCACGCCATTAAAAGTAGTTAGAAAGTAACTCAAGGTAACTAAGTTACTTTTAATGAGTAACTAGTAAATAACTTACTTCTTTCGCCAAAGTAACTGGAACTTGAGTAACTTAGTTACTTTTTTTGGAGGTAACTGTAACTGTAACTGTCACTAGTTACATTTTAAAAGTAACTTGCTCAGCTCTGCACAGGTATATGGGAAGAATTAATTATGTATATAATTTATATAAAAATTCGATATGAGTGGAATCCCCTATTCTACTCTTATTCCTCTTAGTTTGAGTAAATGCCCAGAAAGTTTTAGGATCCGTTATAAATGATTCTAAGTTGTTCTGAGATATTCTTTATATGATATATTAATCTGATTCTTAATCATTGACCTTTATTTGGGAAATTGGAAATAATCATATGAATTTTTATATTTTTTATATCTAGCACTAAATTTATGTTTGTTTCAAGTCCTATATAATTTCTGATATAAATAATGGGGGATAAGATTTGCATTTAGTAGATCGTAAAGGTACATGCTTATCAAAAATTGTATAAAGGGTAATATAAAATGTGTTACACATATCAATGACATTAGAGCATGATTTTAATTCATTCCAACTGACATTACAAAGTTCTTCATATAATGCATGAAAATTCGCTTTCCTAAAGTTGTACTTTTATTATACCCATTAAATATTATAATGATTGTTATTATTCCGTGAAAAATGAATAAAATCTTTTATTCAATTTTAACGTTTTAAACTGTCATTATTAATTTCATAGCAAAAACTATAAGTAACATTTAATTCACAATTGAATTAGATTTTTTTAAATCACTCTCACAAAATTTTAACTCACTCTGCAACAAATAATGCATTTAAAATAACATCAGGCACGAAATTAACACTTACCATAGTATTTATCAGACATTATCAGCCACTTTCATTATTTTTCACAACACAAATGACAGACAATAAAGCTTTTTAAATAGATGAATTAACGTCTATCATTGACGATTCGTGCAAGCATAGCCTACTAACTGATTAGTTTTTTATTTTGTCAAAATTAAATATTATAATGGTTTTTATTATTATTATTTCGTGAAAGTTGAATAAAATTGTAACGGGTTAAAATAAAGTTCGCTGAATATGTAGGATAAAGCTTATTAAACACCAGACAAAATAGATATAGTGATAACTCAAAATAAGTCGCCACACTACAGCCCTCGTAGGGGCGTAGGAACCGGGCGGGCAAAGGGGGCAGTTGCCCCCTCGTAAATTTTGGTGGGGGGGGGGGGGGCAAAGACAACAATTTGCCCCCTTCTCAAGTTTTGTGTCTTTATATGTAACAAAATATTCGATGGTTGTAAATTTAGCAGCTTTAACTTTGATTCAAATTGTAATAATTCAATGATTCATTTCCCTGATGGCCAGCTTTACATACAATTTATGATTTATGTAAACAGGTGCCACCATTTTCATAAATAGTTTACATTTAAAATAATGTTACTAGGGTAATGTCCGTTTATGACGAACCCGTTTACAACAAACCAATCTAAAGAGTACGAACTAAAGTCCTATAAGACGTGTGTAATTTTTTTCCGGAAACAACGAACCCGCTTATAACGAACTTTTCGATAAGACGAACGTTATTTCGAATATAGTATTTGAAAAGTTTTTGGCTATAACAAACTTATAAGTAGAAAATTAAGGACTTACCCGAATACGTCATTCCAGATGGAATACTAGATGGACAGGCAAACAGTCAAAAATGTACAGGCTGGTGATTTAAATACCAGAATATAGGATTTTAACATATAAAATCTTTCGTTATTTCCTGCGACCCTAATTACGTATTTAAGATAAAAAAAAATAAAAGTTGCAGAAATTAAAATTCTGCGTCTGAATCTATAAGCACAAATAATTTTGCATGCTTTATAACGGCAGAAATTAGGTATGAAAATTCGTAAAATAAAATCAAAATTAGCTATAGCTATAGAATATTTTTATTATGTATTATTTATAATTTGGGTTCAAGTTAAATATGTGACTATTGACTTGAACACAAATTACAAATAAAAATAAGTTAATCTAACTTAACAGATAAATTGTTTAACATTTGGTAATTTTTTGTTTTAATTCCATGGCTATCACTGTTTTTGGAATGATTTTCGACATATTCATACCTAATTTCTGATGATACAAAGCATACAAAATTAATTGTGTTTATTGATTCAGATGTAGAATTTTACCTAAAACAGTTATAGAGAAACAATAAATTATAAAAACTTGATTTTACATTTTAAAGTCCTAGGTCCGGGTGTTCGATTCACCACCCTGTATGATTTTTTTAAGTAACATTATTTTTACTGCCATATAAGTAATTAAGTATAATCTTTCTTATATGGTACATATATACGTTTTTATGTGTTCAATGAAATAAATACATACACTTTATTCAAATACATAGTAATTTTGTAATTTATTACTTATAAAGAACTTCGCTTAAAACGAACCATTGGTTCGTTGTTATACAGAGAGTTTATTTTATCAGTAAACATAGAGTATATCATTGCCATAGTTACGGTATGAATGTTTGATAGCAATATATTGAAGCGTTTATTTTATGAGTAAACATAGGCGTTTAACATGGGAAGCAGTTTTTTGTAAATACAAAGTGTCAGGCAAAAAATATAACCGTGCTATTGAACATGATAATAGTACATTACATCTTGTACATTATTTAACATTAATTACTTTAATATTAATGCATAAATTGCAATAAATTACAAAAATTGTCATATAAATAATTGTTTCAGTTTTTTACTATGCAATATGAAAAGATTTACAAATGTCTCCGTGGTGCAGTGGTCATAATTTACAAATGTCTCCGTGGTGCAGTGGTCATAACACTAGCATCTGAAATTCTTGGTTGGGGTTCGATTCTCCGTTGGGATAATTATTTTATATTTTTTACATAAAAATTGTTGAACTTTTAAAAAACAGTTTATATTTCCATATACAATCATTTAAAAATAATAATAACATTGTAATAAATAAAGAGAAAATAGTTGAGAATAATTGATTACAATAATCAAATATTGATATTTGATATTAATAAAAATATCTGAAATATAATAAACAGTAGATGTAGATATTATGTCTTTACTGTATTTATCAAATAAAATACAATGCATTGTTATTACATCAATATTTTGATTATTGTAATCAATTATTCTCAATTACAATGTTATTATTATTATTATTATTATTATTATTTTCAAATGATTGTTATATGGAAATATAAACTGATTTTTAAAAGTTCAACAATTTTTATTTAAAAAAAAATAAATACCCTTATGGGGAATCGAACCCCAACTAAAAACTTCAGACGCTACTGTTATAACCACTGCGCCACCGAAGACATTTACAAATATTTTCATATTGCATAATAAAAAACAATTTTTGTAATTTATTGCAATTTTTATAATATTATTAGAGTAATTAATATTAAATAATGTACAAGATGTAATGTACTATTATCGTGTTCAATAGCATGGCTTGATTTTTTGCCTGATACTTTGTATTTACAAAAAAACTGCTTCCCATGTTAAACGCCTATGTTTACTGATAAAATAAACGCTTCAATACATTGCTGTCAAATATTCATACCGTAACTATACTATGACAATGATATACCCTATGTTTACTGATAAAATAAACTATCGGTATGTGAACATTACTGTAATTACATAAAATACAAGAAAAATGCAATTCGGATGTCAATATTCATGTCTTAAGAAATGTCTGCAAAAATTCGTCAATTTTATTACAAACTCGTAATTTTATACTTGTAATAAAAACTGTCATAAAAGTGGATAGATTATGTTTGCTTTTGTAAAAAAACTATCAAATTTACTTTAGGTGTCGAAGACATGTTATTGTGGTAAAATTTGTATGAAATCAAATACCTTCAACGCGTCTCAAAACTTATTTAAGATCAACTATGATGCAGAAACTCTTAACGAAGATTTTAATTCTACACATCCATAAAGAGCACACAGCTCTTCTAAACCTGCATTTTTCAATACAAATTTGTAACTAATATGTTATTATTTGACAATTGTGGATAAAATATAGTACTCTATTCGCATGTAATGGCTATTACTAATTTGAATAATGATTTACATCACTCGCCGTCCGGCTCGTGTTGCAAACTTCATTCTCATGAGTAAAAGCATACATTACATGCTTATTGAATAATTTACTATTATTATATACCACGCGTAATAATATAATCAAATAATAACCTAACTTAACGCACAAAACACCGAATACCAGTCAGTTTTCAGGCAATAAATTATTACTTTTTCTGATAGTCTTCTAAAAGAATGTTGTGTGGTGTGTACATCGGATAAAAAGTTCTTTTCTTGTCTATCTCATTTTCTGGCTTTGGTTTTCGCCTTAACTGAAACCGATCACTTTTACGGTCGTAATACAAAAATAACTATTATTCACAATCATTATAGTAATATATAGATTCCTAACCTTTTAGAGGTTGGGAAATACGTTACTCCTAACTTTAATGACAATGGACAAATTGCTGACCACCGAAGTTTGCCGAACACAATGAATGGATGAATGTGATTGGTCCAGTAATTGCATTCGGCAATCATCGACGCTCAGCGGTGCTCCTCGCTGCCAGTGCTGCCGGGGTGCCGAATGTGCCCAATCTCTTGGGTTGGAAATAACAAACTGATTTCACTTCCATATCTTGGGTTGTAAATGTTTATGTAGGGGTTGCCTAGCAACATTGTCATAGATCCCTATAATTAAGTACGCTAAAACAAATTTTAAGAGAGCTGTCAAAAATATTAATAAAATTAAAGGTTATAAGTCATTGATTTATTTTGAAAATTATTGATTTAAAATAAGGATGATTGCGAATAAAATAGTATATATAACTTCAGTCGGAGTTTCATCACAGCCTCGCTTTTTATCTCACCTCGACGCTTCGCCTCTCATTAACATACATAAACCCTCGGCTGTAATGAAACATTTCCCACCTCGGATGTAATATATACCATTATTATCGTGTATTTTAATATATTTTTTATTTTTATTTTAGGAGGAGATATAAGATCACTTGTAGGGACTGAATTCAATCCATATAAAAATGTAACACATATATGGTTGAGAAGGCAGCAACTGACAGATTTGCCCAACTCTTTATTCTCCAATATATTAAACTTACAAACGATAAGTTTTTCAGACAACAAAATAAAAACATTACGAAGCAATTTATTTGCAAATTTAAAGCTTTTGGAGCAAGTTTGGTTGGATGGGAATCAGATCTCTTCCATTGAGGACAACTGTTTTGTAAATGTTCCGCAATTAAAATGTATAAGCTTGAGTAATAATCGTCTCACTAAAATTAACGAAAGGTTTATAGATGATTTGAGCAGTTTAAAAGAATTATACTTTAATGAGAACCCCGTGCATTGTGATGAAACCATATGTGAACTGATGAATCTTGCGGTACACCGTAAAATATGGACTTATGATGATATCATACCGAAGTGTGCGACACCAGATAGCGTGAAGGACATGACTTGGCCCGAAGCCGTGGAGTTTCTGTGGGGGAAAGGATTAGAGCGATGCCCCAAAGCACGGCAGCGCTCTCGGGGTGACACCCGCATCACAGAAGGTATATTTATTCTTATTAGATATTTCGTAATTAATAGTCACCTACGAGGATAGTTTATTAGTTATTGTATCTGAAGGCCGGTCCAGACTGCTGCACCAAACCGTGATAAACATTCACGAACGTTGCAAATGTGACTATACCTTTTCAACTACAAATTGAGACTAAACAATTTCAAATTGAAAATAAACAATTTCAAATTGAGAATAAACAATTTCAAATTGAGAACAAGCAATTTCAAATTGAGAACAAGCAATTTCAAATTGAGAGTAATTTAATTTCAAATAGAGAATTTAAATGCCCAATATTATAATTGGTTGAGGCCGAACAAGTATTACCCAAATAGACTATCGTTTGCAAAGGCTGGAAAATATTATACGGGATAATATTAAAGTTAATAGTTGTGCGCGATATGTCGCTCATATTCAAAGATTTATCCCTCGCGCATTAAATGAAATTGATCTTACTTTTTATTACATAAATTATTATTTTTTTCTATCCCCCTGGCCTTCGGTATGGTGCCGATTGGCCAATGACAATTTATTATTCGTTATAATTTAGGACATACACAAACATCCACGCCCCTGGTGGGAATCGAACCCATGACCCCAGAACCGAACAGTGAAGGTCGCTTGAGCGTACATAAATTATTGTAAAATTCAAATCAATATTTAATAACAAATCTTTATTATTATTATAATATATAATAGATAGTTCTAATTTAGATATTTGAGATGAAATCATTTATTCTTAAATAAAGGAAAAAACTTTGAGAACAATTTTTTTTTTGCAATAAAATATTTATTAGGTCTATAGTTCTGTTTTATTATTTATTCTCAATTTGAAACTGTTTAGTCTAAATTTGAAATTGTTTATTCTCAATTTGAAATTGTTTTAGTCTCAATTTGAAATTATTTAGTCTCAATTTAAATTTGTTTAGTCTCAATTTGATGTTGTTTAGTCTCAATTTGAAGTTGAAAAAGGGAACGGGACGCAAGACAACGAGGGGAGGTTTGTTTGGATGCATGACCTTCTATATCTCTCTTGCAGTGACGTCAATTTTGTAAGTGTCTATTCAGAGTAAGCTATGAACAAAAAAACGTATGTCAATGAGAAAGTATTTACTACTTAATGTCAATTTGACACAAAATATTTCCAAAAATGTTATCCAAAGACATCAATGTTTTTCCTCTTAAATCATTATTTTAGAAATAGAAATAAATTAGAAAACAGAGAATGGCAATATTTTGTATACTTCTTTATTATCTTTTCTCCTTAAAATTACATTTCACGATCAATTTTGATAACTTGACTTTTGAATTGAATAATGATGTGTTCATAACCTACTCCGAATGGGAGCAAACGGGTATAGCTCAACGTAGATGGCAGCATCCTAGCTATGAACGGTTGCCGCCGATAAATTTGAATGACTTCAGTGAGCTGAGAGTTACAATTTTTTATTGTGTTTCTGACGTAAAAGTACAATTATAAAGTCAAATCCACATGAAACAAATACTTGTTTTATATTTGGATTTAAATTTTATTATTCTCTTCTTCTTTCATCCTTTGGTAAACTAAAAGAACATAAAAAGAACGTATTATTTAAAAGAAGAATCCAAATACAAGATAGTTTTAAGTAAATATCTGTCACTTTTAATACCTGATTCTCCAATTATGCATACTAGTGTGCAAATTTTATTACACAATTCCAGAAAGTTCTTAGCTAGGATGGCGCTATAGTTACCCTATGTCATCACCGCCTGCTCCCATTAGGTTTTTTTCTGAACATACAGTATTTGAGAAGTATGACCTTCGAGCATATACTGACTAGAGGCAGCCTTACGGTTACGGTGTTTGTTGTGATCGGAAGATATCAGTAGGGGGGATTTGCGGGGATGGAAGTCGTGGTGTATTGCGGGCTGCGTATTATCTTAATACTTGTACTACCTTTTTACAAAGTAGCTTTTGAAATATGTAAATCTTCTTTATTACCATTAAATTTCAGTCCCTTTTCTCTTACGTCATTATTAACAAGAAACCTAAAGGTTACACTTTGTTTAATATATTATTTGTAAACAAAATCCCACATGAGACGAAATATCCGTACTTTCTTTGTATTTATCATTACAATTTGATATACTCCGAGATACTCACAAACTAAACGCAAAAAATAAGTTTAGGTTACAGTAAAATCACAAGTAGTGACATATAACACAATAAACCACAGCCCGCAGTACACCATTACTTCCAAACCCTCAAATCCCCCCTTCCGCATATCTTCCGATCACAACATGCTATGCGTTGATATAGGGAATTACTTCTTTAGTCAGTATATGCTCGAAGAGTATGACCAATTCAGGCCTACGACGTCACAAATAATTTCAGACATTAAAAAATTCATATCTCGCTTACTATTTCGAATTTTAACATCACGTTTTCACTAATACTCCTAGAATTTTATATACGATCAGGAAAAAAAAATATAAAAAATCGGTATTATACCCTAATGTGATAATATTGTGATTTTGTAAATGTATTCGGTACTAATACTTTTTCTTTTACTATAATTGGTTGTTTATGAATGATTTTGCAGCTAATTTGTAAATACGTAAGTTTTGTAGTGTGTCCATAAAAATATAAATACTAGGCAGTATATTAAAAATAAATTTCTTAAGGCAATTTGACTCTCAGCCTGAACAGGTTGAAAGTATCATAAATCATTTCAACCATCATTTTCTAATTTTCATTAATGACAAATTCAACATCTAAATACCAAGATATACTATTGTTGACTTGAAAATGGTCGTAATCATGATCAAAACATCGTTTCTATTGTAATAAATAAACAATTACTCATTGATCGAAGCTTCTAAATCCAACAATCCTTGCTACTTCAAAATAAGTTAAGAGTATAAATGTAAACGAGGTATACAAATTTTTCGTAATATGTGAGATATGAATCTTTAAACTTCGCAATTTTACATAATATGACGACATAATGTTCTTTAAACAATTAGTTATATACAGTATAGTATTTTTTAGTAATTTAACTGTATGTGTATTTTTTTCAGTATTGCATATTAAAAGTAATTCTAGTGATTCGGGTGTTCGACGTGGTTTCCTGCAATTACTTTACACCTTCATACCAAAAGCATAAAATATCCCAAAGCCTCTAAAGAAAAATTGTAATTTTACATTGTAATAAAATATTGTGCCATTTCTTTCTTATTGTAACAATAAAAGAATTGACTATGTTGGTACTTACTCTTTCTTTAACACAAAATGACGAGATTCTGATGATGATGATGATGATGATGATTAAGATGAACACATAATTAAAATGGATGAATATGGACGCAGAACTTAATTAAAACTTTATTTGTTTAATTTTATAATTTACACTTAATATCCTTTTCTATTTAACAGCTATCTCTTTCTTTCTCTGTACATAATAAGTAAAATGACGCCTGCTCACGCAGCTGAACTGTCAAACGAAATATCAAAAATATGTCAGTCACTAAAATATTTGTATTATTTGTGAAAATTTACATTGTTTGACATTGTAGCTGCAATAAAAGCTTTTATTCAATTTTGAAGTTTTAAACTGTCATTATTAACTCCATAACAACACCTATAAGTAACATTTTATTCACAAGTTAATTAATAGTAGGTATATTATACGCAAATGTTGAGAAGATAATCATTATTGACCAGGCGACTTGTATCCCTCGGCCTTCGCCCTCGGGTTACAATCTTCTCAACTGTGGTTTATATACTATTTTTTTTTTTACTACTAGAACATAAATCCTACTTGATTTTTTTTTTATTGATAATAATCATTTTGACATGATAGTCGGAGATCCAAACCTTCCAAGCTAGCTTATTTTAAAGGGTACCCCGTACTTTTTACCCTACAGTTCAAAGTTACATAATCTTATAGGAAGTGATACTTTACTTGAAGCTGTTATCATTTTATCTTGAAAAAAATGGTATTATTTTCATTTTACAAATAAATGCTTCAAATAAAAGTTTTAGAGAATTGAATTCTGCGTCGAAAACATCAATTATGATTAAATTACCTCTTTGTATAAGTGAGATATGTAAATTTAAAAATTATGTACTTTTTGGTTTCTGTAATTAAGTTTGCTATGAATTATGACAAAAAATAACAAAAAAAAATAAAGAATTTAATGTCAATGTCAAATTATGTCAAATACGTGCAATTTTATTATTGGGTCTGTTATAATACATATTTTAATTATTAACAAAATATGTGTAGTGTAATAGGCGTACAAGGAAGTCATGTGGTGTCCACATCAGATTTTTTGATATAGGATTGCACCAATATATTAGTTCTCCCAGTATTAATTTTTTTTAATCTTTGTTTAAAATCAAGTACTTTTATAGAGGTATGGAAAAAAACTACGGTTTGTCCTGTTTTGAAATCTGGAGATGATTCTAATATTTAAAATGAAAAGTTTTACTTCGCCGCTGCAAGTTTATGGAAAAAGATCAACCCTTACAAATTTGAGTTCCTTTTAGTGGAAGAGCCAGACCTCCGTATTGAGCACTATACCCCGTACTTTTTGCCCTAAAGTTAAAAGTTACATAATCTTATAGGAAATTTTCCGACAAATTTGATGGTGTTATTCGCAATGTTCTATCTCATTGCGAACATTCGAAAATTCACATTTTTCCAAAAAATCACCTCTTTTAAATTTCTTCACAATTTTTAACTTTAACTGCTCATATCTTTTTAGTTATTGAAGATATCGTTCTGAATTTTTCAGATTATGATTTATTTTTGTTTTGAGAATGTGTTTATGTAATAAAAAATTCATATTTGTTTCTAAATTGATAAGAAAAATAAAAAAAACTACCATTCAAAGACATTTATTTTGGATTTTGCAGCACAAAATACCCTCAGCGAGAAACTTTTCGTCCTTACGAGATAGACCCTAATATACAGCGACAAAGTTGTAGTAAATGAATCAAAGAAGTTTTTCTATTTGAAATTTTTTTCCAAAATACTCACCGGTTTCGTAAAAAACGAACACAAAAAGTAAGTACATCGAAACGCGCGCGACTTGGCGCGCAGAGTATCCGGGACTTGTACCTTATAACGTGCATTGTATGTAGAAAATTCTTCAGTCTCCGTCCGATAATCAGAGTAAAATAATTATTCGTTTTACAAAACAATTTTCTTTTTATAATTAGTTTACCAAAATTTTAAAAATTTGAGGGCAATTTATTTTGCAATAAATTATACTTATATTACAAATTATTTTAATTTTTTTTTACCGTATATCGTATTTGCAGTTAGCGAATAGGTGTGCACGTAAATTTTCATCAAATTTACAATATTATTATTATTATTATTATTATTATTATTATTATTATTTCATAATGTTTAACACAAATTTAGTAAGTTCATCATTCATCGGAACAAATTTGCAACAACAGATTGAATAAAGCTATCTATCGGTATTACATTTATTTTATATCTATTCACTGGAACATTTAATTTTTTTCTCTACGTTTCTGATATAATATATAATACTTTAAAATCGTTATTTTTAAAATTAATGTTCTTTGAATGAAAATATATATTTTTAGAAAAACTAGTGTTTTATCTTTTTTTAAATTTGTTTATTAGAATGTACTACTCTGTAAAAATATTATAGTTATGTCAACTTTTCAAATATTTAACATGTAAATATCATGTTTACGAAGTTTCCGCCAGATATCTCAGTATAAAGTTTAATTTTAAATCTTCCAATTTTGTTGATTTTGGCCTTTTAAGAATACTGGTTAGCCATTTTCATTATTGTAATAAATTATTTTTCATTGTAGAATTTTATTTTGTTGTAACCAAAAATCTTGTTTTAATGCAGCCGAGATACATAATATGTATTTTGCACGTAGGACCGGTTTAGAGTAAAAATAGGAACTAACAATTATTATTACAATCAATTTTCTGTTTGATTAGTCATTTTCTTTATTGTAATCAAATTTACATTATTGTAATTAAGCATTATTTTTGTTGTAATCAAAAATATATTTTTAAAAAACTAGAGAAATATAATTAGAGGGATACATATTTATTATTAAAATAAAAATTGTGGACTTGATGCACGTCGGTCCTGATGACATGACACAAGGGCATGTAATTTATCATTTATTTACAGAATATTATGTGGCAGAGCAAATGTAAGGTGTTTAAACACGATCTACATATAGCTGAAATCTTCAGGTTAAAACAAATATAGTGTGTTATTGACAACTATAGCATTTTTTATACAATACAATATTATTTATTTCAATCACCTTGATAAATCATGCATTTTCAACAATTAAAATCTAAGACACAATATAATTTATAATAAATAATTTATTGCAAAATAAATCGACCTTCCGTTTTTTTTTTTTTTTTTTTTAATTAAATAATATAAATTTGAGGAAAATTTAAACACTCTACGAGCACACTTATTCGCTAGCTGTAAAAATATGATACCTATATGGAAGATGTGTACGATAATACTTATTACAAAATAAATTGCCCTTAAATTTTTAAAATTTTGTTATAGTAATTAACGTATCAAGGGTGTTATAAGGAGAATAACGCATGAGGTCAACAGTGTACTCTCCGAGGGCCTCTGGCCCGAGGTGGGTACATTGACCGTGCTGCGTTCAACGTTTAACGTCCGACCGATATAGTATTTTAATAAATATTTTTATCGATTTATGTCTTGTCATTGTGATTTGTGTTAGAGATATTAATTTACTTACTTAAACGCTGTAACTAGGAAACGCGATATTTTTATTTGTTTACAATACCGATTTCATAGCAACAATTTTATAACAACCCTAGGGTGTTATTTGGTATATAACATACCAGTAGGACGTTAAAGTAATTAAGATTTCTATATCAAGATGAACAACATAAATAAATTTGAGTTAAAATTGATAAACCGGAAATGATTTTGTTTCTTTTGTTCCCAGTTTATTGTTCCTAAGTAAAGTTTATTTTTATTACATTATTAAAAATTGTTTTACATTTATACATTTTTATATTATCTGTAGGTAGATAGGTACTTAATAAATATTCTCTTTGTTTCTATTACTTTTTATCCACTAACAAATAATCCTATTTATTTCCTCAGTTTATATAGTAATACATATGTATAGAATTTTTTCAATTGTGCTTTTTCACTACAACCATTAACGTTTTAAAGCTCATTTAAAAAAAATTGATATTAAAAATGTAGATCTATGCGAATGATAATTGTTTTTGACTTGTTTTAATTTGGGCTAATATATTTATTTGAATCAATTTTCAAAATTATTATAAACATTTTGAGTTAATTAGTTTGGTACTGTATATCAGATTTTTATTCAAAAATAAAAAATGTCGAGGGGCCTCAAAAAATATTGCGCCTCGGGCCACAAAATATCTTAACCCGCCACTGGACATGAATAACAACGTTACTTATTTGTTAATATTCACAAAAACAAAGTAGGCTGTATTTGGTTTTATCTGACGTTTTGCTCATTTCGCTGGGTTTGATAACCTCACTTATGGGCCTTGATTTGTATTTGATTTAATTATTTAATAAAAACACTTTGTGCTGTTACAGTCAGCAGCCTTATTAGTTTATTACAATTTTTAAATAAATCTATTGAAATGTATTTACCTACAAATACAAAAAAATAGTGATTTGTTCAATCCTACATCTACAAATATTTCACATTTTCACCAAAACAGCACAGTGGCCAGGCGAGGCGGCAGCGTAGGTCAATTTAAAATTATAGTGGCAAATTTATATTATATACTGAACACCTTTCTTGAGTTTAATGAGTTAAATAATATTTGGATTTGGAGGCTTGGGTTTGATTGAAAAGTGACAGTTTGCATTATAGACCAAGGTTAATAATAAATTATTATTGACCTAGGTTACCATGGTTACAAGCAAGCGATAGTGAAAAACAATTTCTCATGTCAAATAAAGGTAAATAATAGTGGGTTCCTAGGCTAGTAGTGAAAAAAATTATATATTAGGCTGGCAACTTTCGTTGCAATTTTGTTTATTTATTTACAGATCTGTAAGACTTACAGATTTGTTCAGAATTGACCCATTAGCATTTCAGACTTCTGTATCAATGAGAACGACATACTATGAATTATCTAACTCAGAAAAGTTGATATGCTAGATGTGTATTTTCGAAGTTTAAAAAATAAACGCATAGCTGCAGAACTTTATCGACAAGAATATCCACATCGCCGTTATCCAAGTGAATCGCTTTTTGTGAAACTAGTAAACAAACTACGAACCACAGGTTCATTTGAAAGAAGAAAAAGAAATATCCTAAATGAAGACGATGTAGAAATTAATGTAGTTGCGCTTTTTGAGGCCAATCCCAGAATTTCCAGGAGAAAACATTTTTAAAATTCACAGAATCTTAAGAAAACACAAGTACACACGATATAAAATACAAACAGGACAAGGACTATTGCCAGGCGATTATCAACGTAGACTTGACTTTATTGAATGGTTTTTGGAAAATACACGTAGAGATCCAATCTTCTACGCGAAAATTTTTCTGGACTGACGTAGCTAGTTTTTCTAGAAATGGACTTTTTGATAATATAAACTGCAACTATTGGAGTATGGAACATCCTCATGATATTCGGGAAACAAGACACAAAGATTAGTTTTAAAATAAATGTTTGGTGCGGGATTTAAACAACTAAATTTTTGGACCTTACTTGTATGAAGAAAATTTGACGGCTACATTGTATTCTGAATTTTTAAATGTTTTATACGATTTTTTTGAGGAGATTCCACTTGAAAATATGCTTGGTATGTGGTGTCAATAAGACGCTCGCCTGCGCATAACGCGAGAAGATGCGTTGATATTTTAAATAATACATTTGAGCGACGTGTTATTGGAACAAACTGTTTAATTCGGTGGCCTGCTCGTTCTCCCGATATGACCACACTTGATTTTTACCTGTGTGTGGATGTGTGGATGTTGGAACCAAGGTTTCTCAAATATTATAAGATTTAAAAAATATTTAACTGCAGTTTCCTCAATCTGACAATCCTGGGAAGAGCTATTATTGAAGAACATAAAATTCTATATTTGATACATTTAAAAAATTGATTATATCTTGTATAGATTTAGAGATACCTAAAGGCACTGTCACTGTAATATATAGAATAATCTAATTGCAGAGGCCCAGGCACTAAGGAAACCAGTTGACAAATTCAAATGTTTATAACATAGTTTGTAAATGTACAGATTTCAGAGTCAAAAATTAACAGTTTTAGTGACATTCTGAAAGCTTTTAATCTTTCTTATTGTTTTATTAATTAAATATTTAAAATTGTAGGTAAAATGCATATATCCATAAGAAATACCGCCAATCTTGCTAATGAATTGGAAGAATATGTGATATTTAGGAACTTCCTCATGCAATGAAAAATAAATATAATTAGAATTGTATGTGTGCAGAAGACATGTTAAATACAATAAAAACAATATTTGGGTAAAGTTCTGTAATATTCTTGTTATAACATGATGGTTCGATAGCGAAGTGGAATACAATACTTATATAACATAAAATGGAAATGGCGAGAGGAATAGTGCTGGCCACAACAGATTTTTTTTATGGGGCTACGTGAAAGATTTTGATTATTTGTTGTAAAATCATTTTGTTGTTATTAAGTGTTCCTTATTCTTATTTTCTGTATCATTATGACAAAAAAAAAATCTGTTGTGGCCAGCACAAAACCTTCCGTCAATTCGATGTATTTTGTACAAATCTCATACCAAAAGGCAGGGGCGGATTAACAGTTTTGCAGCCCGTAGGCACCCAGAAAATTGCCGCTTTTTCATAATTTCAAAATATATTTCTAACAGATCAATAACGTAATTTTCTAATATTAACCAAAGATAATATAGATATTTGAATATCAAAAATGTTGAAATACATCTTTTTTAATATTTAAACTTTTCGCATGTTTTATTTTTGTTAAAATATAATAGGGGCTTAAATAGGTAATTTTAAGTCTGGAATACCCAACCCTCAAGAATTTTATTTTGATGGTTATATATATATGCAAAAGTATTATAAACACAAAATTTCACAAAAATTATGACGCGGAAAGAAATATTTATAGTGATTTTGGCATTTTTTCTGAAAAAAGGTACGGATAATTTCGTATAAAATGAATATAACCATCCGAGTTACGTCAAATTGTGTTCTGTGATTTAGGATATCGTTACATTAAAGTATTTATTGAAAATTTTCATGCGATAAAGTCACATTTTTCACAAACACAGCCTAAAAACTAGTAATCGTTTTAACACGAAATGCATTCAAACACTCGAATATAGATAACATTTATTTACATTACATTATATACCCGAATTTCGTCAAATTGAGTTTTATGCGTTAGGTTTCCGTTATATTAAAGTATTTTTTGAAAATTTGCAAGCGAAGAAGTCATAATTTTCACAAATATAACCTTTAGAGTAGGTAAAGTCTGACTTTATTTTTGCAAGAAAAATACATGTTTCCGCGTTTTAATTTTGCATTTCTTTATTTATTTTAACTAAGAAAACTTAACAAAATGGAATTTCAAGTGGTTATTCTACAATCCAGGCAATTTTAATAAATGTATTATAATTATCGATAGCATAATAATAACGAGGATCTCAAAATAAAGTCTGAAACATGAGTTCAATTACTTGGACATTTGTTGAAAATAGAGCGCATATTCCATTACTTAAGTACTATAGAAAAACAGACGATAATTACAAATTGACCGGAGTAATAATAATATACCTACAAAAAAGCTTTACTAATTTTTTACAAAATTATACATTTCTGATTAAAAAAAATTGCCGCCCCCGAAAATTTGCCGCCGTAGGCACGTGCCTACTGTGCCTATGCGTAAATCCGCCACTGCCAAAAGGTCATTGGAACAGATTCTATATATCATGTAAAATCAAACACGAACACATACTATTTCTATTCTATAAATCCAATAAAATTATAACATAAACATACACTAAGTAAAATGCACTTCACACTTCTTCTTATTCTTCAGCTTCCCCTATTTTATTAGAGGTAGCTGTTTCCTCTTTTCTTCCACTTATTCTTGTCCAACACATCTTCTTGACACAGGCATTCCTTTCAGTCTTCTGCGATACAGTCCTTCCATCTTCTCTTTGGCCTTTCTCTGCGTGTCACTTGCGAGGAACACTATGACATATCAATTTTGTGATCCTGCCGATCCTACACTTTCCATATTTGGTTTTGCACTTGCAACTGACATCTGTCAATTAGAATTTTTTTAATATATCAGCATCAGCTGTTTCCATGATAAATAACAAAGCTGACTAATTTTTGAAAATTAATTTCTTTATAATGCTTTAAATCTACATCTATTAAATATGAAGGAAAATGTATAATTAAACTGTATAGAGAAGAATATTTTCTTTAATATGTATAATAACAAAATGTCAAAAAATAATATTTAACTGCGTTTTTTTAAGAAAAACTGTTAAAAACTTCAAATAAGGGTACTTCCGGTGGATCAATTATAACCAAAATCTAATCAACTCTTCATATGGATGTACAGAAGAGGAATACGAAAGAATTATAATTTTTAGAATTGTAGTATTGGAGTTATCGTCGGAGAAAAATTTGTCACACACGGACATACATACACACACACACACACACACACACACACACACACACACACACACACACACACACACATACAGACATCATCTAAAAATAGTAAATTCGTATTGTAGGGACCCTAAAACGTGCTTATTCATTAAAAACTCACCACCGAATTTTTTGACCAAAGACAATACCTTCCTTACCTAAAGGTGACGGAAGGTAAAAAAATCTGTTGTGGCCAGCACAAGCCCTTCCGTCAATTCCATGTATTTTGTACAAATCCCATACCAAAAGGTCCTTGGAACAGATTCTATATAATATCATGTAAAAACACATACTATTTTTTACAAATTCCATACCAAAAGTTCATTTGAAAAGGTTCTATAAATCCAATAAAATTATAACATAAACTACACTAATTAATGTCCTTCCATATTCTCTTTGGCCTTTCTCTGCGTGTCACTTGCGAGCAACACTATGACATACCAATTTTAGATCCTATACTTTTTCCATATTTGGTTTTGCACTTGCAACTGACATCTGTCAATTAAATTTTTTTGAATAATTATGTCAGCTGTTTCCATGATAAATAACAAAGCTGACTAATTTTTGAAAATTAATTTCTTTATAATGCTTTAAATTTACATCTATTGAATATGAAGGAAAATGTATAATCAAACTGTATAGAGAAGAGTATTTTCTTTAATATATATAATAACAAAATGTCAAAAAATAATATTTAACTGCGTTTTTTTAAGAAAAACTGTTAAAAACTTCAAATAAGGTTACTTCCGGTGGATCAATTATAACCAAAATCTAATCAACTCTTCATATGGATGTACAGAAGAGGAATACGAAAGAATTATAATTTTTGGAATTGTAGTATTGGAGTTATCGTCGGAGAAAAATTTGTCACACACGGACACACACACACACACACACGGACACACACACACACGGACACACACACACACATACAGACATCATCTTAAAAATGGTATATTCGTATTGTAGGGACCCTAAAACGTGCTTATTCATTAAAAACTCACCACCGAATTTTTTGACCAAAGACAATACCTTCCTTACCTAAAGGTGACGGAAGGTAAAAATATTTCGTTAAATAATAATTTGCGTCTCCGATTTCGAAGTGACAAACATGGGATTGTGAGATCCAAACCAAAAAAAATTTAAAAGTATCTCTTTATTAAGTGTTAATCCCTCAAAAAACAAGTATGGAGGTTGAAAATGTTATCCCCGATGCTCCAAAAAGTTTCGCTTACTGTTTGTCCTCGGGTCGGAGACACGATCAAGTTTTAATCCCTCAAGTAAATAGTTTGGAGGTGAAGTGGCTATAGCAGTTGGGAATCTTGTGTGCAAAAATATCTCTAAAATTGACCCTTGAGTCAATGTTTAAGCAAACTGTTAATTTAAAATAAATTTTTAATTCTGCTGATGATGAGGGCCTTGGGTCCCTCGAAACGTCCAAATATCAAATAAAAACTAAGTTTTACATTGAACCTTGAGAAGGCGAAATCAATTTCCTCTCCACATATTCATCATCCAAGGTACCAAACAAAAGGAAAACAATTAAATAATAATAGTTACAATTGTTTTAGTTCATTGTTTTATTTCAAGCCACTGTCATGGCTCACTAGTCTCTTTCCAATTAGGTGTATAGAAAAGTGCCCGCTATTTTACTTTTTAATAATGTAACATATGTATTATTTTACGTAATTGTAAAGCAAATTCGATGTACTTTTCAAATTTGTAAAAAAAAAATATAGTATGTTCTATTTGAAATTTTAAAGCTGATATTAATTACTAATAAACCGTCATCAAATAGCTTACATGTTGCTGTATAAATGATGTTATATGAAAGAAATTACTAACTTAATAAATATTAATAATTAATATTTGCTGGGTCCATTAAAATATAACACCCTGTATATATATATATAAATATACATATATCGTGAGCGTAAAGTTATAAAAACTAGAAAAATATTGTTCGTAGGGTAATCGCTCAATAGCAGCTGTAGACACGTGTTTCGCTCTTATTAGAGCTCATCAGTACAGCATAGCTAGTTAATAGATGGACATTAACTAGAGATAGTAATTAGAAAACCGACAAATTGTAACAGCACTAGTAAGCAGCCAAATACACTTTTGTTGCTTCGGTCAGCATTTCCACGGATTTGTGGATAAATACAACGTCGCAGCGGCGGTAATTTATAACCACCCACCAGACCCGTTACTTGGACCCCAAGGTAAATAAACGAAAATATACATATATCGTGAGCGTAAAGTTATAAAAACTAGAAAAATATTGTTCGTAGGGTAATCGCTCAATAGCAGCTGTAGACACGATTACCCTACGAACAATATTTTTCTAGTTTTTATAACTTTACGCTCACGATATATGTATATTTTCGTTTATTTACCTTGGGGTCCAAGTAACGGGTCTGGTGGGTGGTTATAAATTACCGCCGCTGCGACGTTGTATTTATCCACAAATCCGTGGAAATGCTGACCGAAGCAACAAATGTGTATTTGGCTGCTTACTAGTGCTGTTACAATTTGTCGGTTTTCTAATTACTATCTCTAGTTAATGTCCATCTATTAACTAGCTATGCTGTACTGATGAGCTCTAATAAGAGCGAAACACGTGTCTACAGCTGCTATTGAGCGATTACCCTACGAACAATATTTTTCTAGTTTATATATATATATACATAAGCCATCGACTGTAATGAAACATCTCCCACCTTATACTATATATATATATAAGATTTAATCATCTTATATTTTCGGCTGTTTCTTTGTTAAGTAAGTTTAACTAATTTTTTTAAGTTCCTATTTTCTTTTTTTTTACCTTCCGTCACCTTTAGATAAGGAAGGTATTTCTTTGGTCAAAAAAATCGGTGGTGAGTTTTGAGTTAATAAGCACAGTGTGTGTGCCTGTATGTTCGTATGTGACAAAAATTTCTTCGACAATAAATCCAATACTGCAATGAGCCTGTTTCACATTTTTCAAAAACTATTTTAAATGAAAGTTTATGCAATGATTTTCTTAGTAATAATTTTTATTTTAATAATTTGTTGTTATTTGTGGAAATATTTAAATAAAAAGATTGGCATCCTGAAAAACTACCCCCCACTCCTGTGACGTAGAAGTACATATGTTACATCATTAATAGCCAATAGGAAAATAGTTTTTCCATCACCTAATTCACCTACGTTTATTCATATTATTTATATAAATAAACGTACGCTAAAGTTTGCCACATGTTAATAAAAAAATCTTTAATTTGACATTTGACGCTGACATTGCTCATTGTAATTGAATAATAAAGTAATACTGGCTAATTCAAATTACACTCAAGCTAAGTCGGACAATTTACCGAAGGTCGATAGCTGGATGATGGCTGAATTTATATCAGAACGATTGTTTTACTGCTACCGAAATAAGAGGTGTTAAAGAGTTGAGGTAAAATAAAATATAAAAACTGAATTTACTATAAGAATTGATAATAAATTTTACTTTAAAGTTCTGGTCGTGATTCTTACATTGAATCTACTATAGGACATGTCGATCTATGCCGAGAAAAAAATATCTGTATAGTCAGATGTAAAGATTGTTCATAAAGTGAAGCAACAAAAATATACTGTTATCGAGAAGGTGGATGAAAGTTGAAATGATCTTCACAAACATGCTTCTAGCCACATTTTTTTTTCTTCGCATTTTTTGTAAAATTTATAAACTCTTAGGTGTGTTCCTAACAGTGTTTTTGTAAGAAGGCACAATACAATATCGTAAATTACTCATTTTATTTTGAACTTTTTATTACCTACATATTACACAACTTGAACCAATCTAAAAATCTGACACTTGTTTGACAACTTTGACAATACACTTGACACCTTAGAACAGCTGAAAAGGTATGTACTCTAACCAGAGCTGGGCAAGTTACTTTTAAAATGTAACTACTTACAGTTACAGTTACCTCCGAAAAAAAGTAACTAAGTTACTTAAGTTCCAGTTACTTTGGTGAAAGAACTAAGTTATTTACTAGTTACTCATTAAAAGTAACTTACATAGTTACCTTGAGTTACTTTCTAACTACTTTTAATGGCGTGAAGTGTAGACTTAGACTGTTGACTTAGTTATTGTGTAGTATACATATCAGAAAGTTTTTGCACTAACTACGTTAACCTAAATTTTAACGTTATTGCTTGGCAACACCCAATCAGATTATTATTGTTAATGTTAACGGACCTACAGGGCCTTATTACTGCCTAAGCCCACGAGGCCACGGCCTAGGGCCCGCTTTGACAAGGGGCCCGCAGGGCCCGGTTGCTGTAATTTTTTTTAAATTTATTAATTTATTTTTCAATTTTGATTTCTTATACCAAAATATAAAGAATCTACTTTCTTTCTAACATGGCATGACCATTATAGTGTATAAAACATGCAGACATTTTTTCCAAGACTTATTAGTGGATAATGATTAATTTATTGGAAACCTCTGATCAGATGTCGATTTTCAATCTGAGGCCCCGCGCTCACTTGGGCCCCGCACATTCAAATATCTAAAAAAAATTGATGAAAAAGTATCTTTTTATAAATATTTGGGGCCCCGCTTCGCTAATAACATATTCCCGAGACCCGGCAAAATCGCCAACCGTCCCTAGAGAGAAGTAACAAAATATTACGCTAAAATTTCACCTCAAACTAGAATCGAGCATGCGGTACTGTATAATTGATCAGCTTTTCTCTTAGCAGGCAATTTTATTTTTTTCTTTAATAAATAAACTTACATTATAATTATACAAATATTTGTACGTACTTGTTTTAACTTCCTTGTACGAAGTAAAGGAAGTATTGTAATCGCGAAAAATTTCGGTTTCCAGATTTCAACGGAAATATCCATTTTGAGCATCCCTGAATCCATTTTGACTAATTTCGTCATGACGTACGTACGTACGTACGTATGTACGTATCTCGCATAACTGAAAAACGGGAAGCCGTAGAAAGTTAAAATTTTGTATTTACAACTGTTATAACATCTAGTTGTGCACCTCCCTTTTTGGTCGTTACATAAGTTGCGGAAGTGGTACTTTACTTGAAGCCTGTAATAGATTTTAATGAAAAACTATATTAAAATATAAACCAAAACTTTTCAAATTTGATATATGACTTTTATGTCGGGAATAACATAATAGATTTTAGTTAAAATGGTCTACCCGGAAGTGGTACTTTACTTGAAGCCTATAATAGATTTTAATGAAAAACTATATTAAAATATAATCCAAAACTTTTCAAATTTGGCATATAATACTTTTAAATCAATGGGAATAACATAATAGATTTTGGTTAAAATGGTTTACCTGGAAGTGGTACTTTACTTGAAGCCTGTAATAGATTTTAATGAAAAACTATATTAAAATATAAATCAAAACTTTTCAAATTTGATATATAAGACTTTTATGTCAATGGGAATAACATAATAGATTTTAGTTAAAATGGTCTACCCGGAAGTGGTACTTTACTTGAAGCCTATAATAGATTTTAATGAAAAACTATATTAAAATATAATCCAAAACTTTTCAAATTTGGTATATAATACTTCTATATCAATGGAAATAACATAATAGATTTTGGTTAAAATAGTCTAACCGGAAGTGATACTTTACCTGAAGATGTTATCAGTTTTTCTAGAAAAAAATGGTGTTATTTTGATTTTAGTAATAAATGCTTCAAATAAAAGTTTTAGAGAATTGAATTCTGCGTCGAAAACATCAAATATGATTAAATTAGCTCTTTGTATTCTCTAATTAAGTTTGCTATGGATTAATACAAAAAATAACAACAAAAATAAAATGTTGATGTCAAATTATGTCAAATACGTGCAATTTTATGATTGGGTCTGTTATAATACATATTTTAATTATTAACAAAATATGTACAGTGTAACAGGCGTACAAGGAAGTCATGTGCTGTTCACATCAGATATTTTACTATAAAGAGGGAGGGGGGCCCGAAAAAAAATTTGGCCTAAGGCCCAAAAATCTGATAAAAAGGCCCTGCGGACCTACATTATAATATAATATAAAAATTAAAAGTGACATTTTATCTTGTGAGAAGGGAATTTGCAAAAATGAGACGAATTCAAGTCTTGCAACCCTTAGAACAACGAACAAAATACACTGTATTTTGTATAACCTGAAAATTGGAATAATTTTGATGATTTAGTGGCAGTTTAATTATAATTTATTAAAACGTATCGTTTGTAAGCGGGGAAAATATTTAAAAATAATATATTTTATAAGTCAAATTTAACATTTAGTGACTTTTTAATTCTAGAATTAAAAGTTAAAATAATGTGTTATTTTTAGTTTTTCTGTTTACCGTACAAAAACTCTATTATTAATGAAGGTAATTACTTATTTTATTATCTATTATGGCTTGAAATCAGTCAAGAATAATATTGAATTTAATTATGTATTAAAATAAAAGTTACACATTACAGAGGGTATGCGTGATGCTGCGCTCAATACTCCCACTCTGGACAGACATTTATTTAAAACAAAACAGTTTTAGTTAGTGTTTCTAAAAAAGGCATCAGCCTCAACAAAATATTTCTTAGAAATTTAAATCCCCCCGTTACTTTTTATGAATAAGTTACATTCCACTTTTTAAATTACTTTGACTAACTTAAGTTACTCAAGTAACTATCAACTAAAAACCGTAAAGTTACCAACTACTTTTCCGCAGCAAGTTACAGTTACAGTTACCATATTTTAAAAAGTAACTAAGTTACGCTACAAGTTACGTAAAAGTAACTAGTTAGTAACTAAGTTCCTAAAGTAACTAGTTACTGCCCTGCTCTGACTCTGACGTCACATTCTGTTTCAGATCACGTGACTTATTCAAAATTTTATCCAAATTTCAAAAATTAATTGTAAAATATCTAAAGGATATTTCGTGACATTTTCAAATTTGAGGCTCTTTAAAGAACAATATCTTTTAAAATTGAATACTTAAAAGTCATATAAAAATTCTTGCAACAGCCCTATTCTAAAAATTAAAATTCTTTTGTATTCATCTTCTATAGGTAAATGAATGTTTTTCATTACAAGTAGATCAACATATATAAATAATATATAATTTTAGTAATTCATTGTGAAGACAAGGAAAATATCATCCAGACAAATAAATAATGATAAAAATGTGAAACTGGCTCATTATAATGCTTTCGTATTCCTCTTCTTTACATCCATATGAAGAGCTGATTATATTTTGGTTATAATGGGGTATTCCACTCAATTTTTTTATTATTTTAAATAAAACTTCATTCAGTTTTGAAGCAATTCATAGTATTAAAAAATCTTAATTGTTCCTAGTTTCAGAGTATTTTATTTTCGAGAAATCAGTTTAACGTCACATTTCCTCTATACTTGTCTTTCTCACACACACTGCTCTGAGTACGCTGCGAGAGAAGGATAACAACTGTATGACGTCAATTTTCCCGTTTAGCAAATGTGAAATATCTCGTAAAGTAATTATTTAAAAATTGTGTTCATTGTTTAAACTATTATTTATTGAGCCATACTTTATGTTAAATTGAAATTTTCTTAATTTTGTTGTTATGGTGGAATACCCCATTGGTCAACCGGAAGTTCCCTTGTTTGAAGTTCTTAACAGTTTTTCTTGAAAAAACGCAGTTAAATATCATTTTCTGACATTTTATGTGATTATCAATATGAAAGAATATCTTATTCTCTATACAGCTTGATTATACAATTTTCTTCATACTCTATAAATATAGAGTTAAAGAATTATAAAGAGATTAACTTTCATAAAACAGACAGCTTTGCTATGATCATGTACATTGAATTGATGGAAGGTAATGTGCTGACCACATCAGATTTTTTTTTTTACTATTTGTTTCGTAAATTAACAATTAGACTAATAAATATATTTGAACGAAAATAATTTCAATATTTATAATTCGGTTATAGAATTGGGTTGAATGTATTATTTAATGAAATGCGAAGTTTGTCTATCGTCTCTGATAATAGTTATCAAAGGAAATAAAAATTACGAGGAAAACATACAAAATAGCATTTTATTAACTTGTATAAATAGATGAGGAAAAGAGTAAATATTTTTATTCATAATTTTATAGTCTGTTTGACAAAATGCTGATCTTTATGTCCTTGTTGATCTTGAGTGCAACCGCCGAATGGAGTCCAAACTGTGCGCCTTGTAACTGCGTGTTGACTCCAAGACTTAGTACTGATCCTAAATTCACGAATTTGAAAACCGTAGATTGTTCTGAGAAATATAGTATGACATCAGTGCCATCTGATTTTCCTACAGATATACAGTATATTAATATCAATGGTAAGTCATTTTAAATAATTGCATCCGCACCTTTTTAACTCCCATCACCTGTAGGTAAAGAGAGGTATTGTTCTTTGTTTTACTATTTTAAATACTGTACATACCTACATACATACAGTAAAATTTTTGAATGAAGTCCGATCAAGACCATCTACGAATTGTATTTATGAATTAAGATTTTGTGCTGTCAAATTTAGTAGTGTCTTTTACTTAGTTTTTATGAGGGTACATAATATCTTGTATACCTCATAAAAACTATGTAAACGACACTACTAAATTTGACAGCATAAAATCTTGATACATAGATGCAATTCATAAATGGCCTTGATCGGACTTCTTTCAAAAATTTTACTGTACATACCATAGTTATAACAGAGGTATATTCTGACCAATTTTTTGTTACTTCTGTTAAAAAAACACACTTTGTTTCATTAAAATGAGTTTAAAAAGTAGTGTTTTTTTAACAAAATAAAAGGTGTACTGTGAAATAATGAAACGTTATGGATTTTTTTCTTCACATTTTTATCGCAAAGGTAAAGTAATTTTTTTCATGCAACTCAAGTAAAAACTGTCTTATTTCAGTCATAGGATTTGACGAACTCGTCTACTGCTCGTTTGGTCAAACTTTCCTTTTCGTGAAATAAGACTATACTTTTTACCTCCAGCTAAGGGAGGTATAGAGGTTGTGCTAAAAATCACATATATTTGTAGAGATTTTAGTGAATAATCACGTTTTGATGTCCCCAGAATCAGATTTCGCCTCTCGGTAATATACGTAAGCCCTCAGCTGTAATGAAACATCTCCCACCTCGGGTGTGATATACTATTATTATTATGTATTTTAATATATTTTTTATTTTTATTTTAGGAGGAAATATAAGATCACTTGCAGGGACTGAATTCAATCCATATAAAAATGTAACACATATATGGTTGAGAAGGCAGCAACTGACAGATTTGCCCAACTCTTTATTCTCCAATACATTAAACTTACATACAGTAAGTTTTTCAGAAAACAAAATAAAAACCTTACGAAGCAATTTATTTGCAAATTTAAAGCTTTTGGAACAAGTCTGGTTTGTTGGGAATCAGATCTCTTCCATCGACGACAACTGTTTTGTAAATGTTCCCCAATTAAAATTTATAAGCTTGAGTAAAAATCGTCTCACTAAAATTAACGAGAGGTTTATAGATGATTTGAGCAGTTTAAAAGAATTGTACTTTAATGAGAACCCCGTGCATTGTGATGAAACCATATGTGAACTGATGAATCTTGTGATACACCGTAAAATGTGGACTCCTGGTGATATTTACATATCGACGTGTGCGACACCAGGTAGCGTGGAAGGCATGACTTGGCCCCAAGCCGTGGAGTTTCTGTGGGGCAAAGGATTAGAGCGGTGCCCCAAAGCACGGCAGCGCTCTCGGGTTGACACCCACTTCACAGAAGGTATACATATTTATTCTTATTAAATATTTCGTAATTAATAGTCACCTACGAGGTTTATTAATTATTGTACCTGAAGGCCGGTCCAGACTGCTGCACAACGAACGTTGCAAATGTAACTATACCTTTTCAATAACAAATTGAGACTAAACAACTTCAAATTGAGACTAAACAATTTCAAATTGGGATTAAACAATTTAAAATTGAGAATGGGGTCCCGTGGCCTCGCGCCTGAGTGTCTGGTCGCGAACCTGGGGAACCGGATTCGATCCCGACCGACGCCAAATATTTCCAATTTTAAATGGCACAAAAGTGACCCCTGTGGTGCACTCTCTACGCCTGCAATGAGTGCCCGTGAGGTGACGCCTGGTAAGCGCCCGCACGGTACAAATATGTCATCATCATTACCAATATCTGGTAAAACAGACTGGCACAGCCAGAAATGGGTAATTTGCCGTGATGATATATTTATTTATATTTTATATTTTAAATTGAGAATGAACAATTTCAAATTGAGAACAAACTATTTCAAACTGAGACTATACAATTTCAAATTGAGAATAATTTGATTTCAAATAGAGAATTTAAATGCCCAATATTTTAATTGGAGGATACCGAGCAAATATTACCCAAACGGACTATCGTTTGCAAAGACTGGAAAATATTATATAGGAGAATATTAAAGTTAATAGTATATATATAATCGTTTTAAATCTCTTTAATACCCTTTCGGGTGTCGAGATTAGATTCTTTTTATTACTCGATTTTGTTTATTAACTCTTTCCATTCTTTCCTGTTCTTTGTTATCCTTTTTGCTTCTTGCCAGCTGATTTTGTTTTTATTTAATATTTCCTGTATGTTGTTCGCCCATGTCTTAGGTGGCCTTCCTCTTGTTTTCTTTTTTGTCGTTCTTGCATTCCAAACCATTTTTGTTTGATTGTCTTCTGCCATTCTTGACAGGTGGCCATACCATGCGAGTTGTCTTTTCTCTATGGTAGTTTGGATACTTTCTATTTGTAGTCTTGTTCTGATTTGATCGTTTCTTATTCTGTCCATCCTTGTTACCCCTTCTACTCTTCTCAAATATCTCATTTCTGCGGCTTGTATTTTACTTTTTATTCTTTGGTTTGTAGTCCATGTCTCGCTCCCGTACAATAGGATTGGTCTGTATATTGTTTTGTACAGTGTCATTTTAGTTTCTTTACTTACTTGCTTATTGTTTAGGATGATTTTGTTCATTGCGAAGTAACTTTTAGTCGCTGCCAATATTCTGTTATTTATTTCATGTTCTAAATTTCCTTTATTGTTCAATGTGTGTCCTAAATATGAAAATGTTTCTACCTGTTCAATTTCTTTTCCATTTATTTTTATGTTCGTTGTTACTTCTTCTTTCGATATTACCATTATTTTTGTTTTGTTAATGTTTATGGTCATATTGTGCTTAATTAATTCTTCTTTCCACAAGTTAATGTTATGTTGTAGATTTTCTTCACTGTTTGCCAATATTGCAAGGTCATCTGCGAATGCACATTCTACTATTGTAATTCGGTTTAGATTATGATGGCCTACTTCCATTTTTTTGACCTTATTTTTAATCCGTTTCATAATGCTGTCTAGGAATATTATGAACAACAACGGGCTTAATGCTCCTCCTTGTCTTAGTCCTTGTGAGGTGGTGAATTCGTTTGAAGTTTCATTTCTTGTTCTTATGTAATTGGTTGTTTTAACATAAATACTTTTTATTGCTTCTATTAGGTGATTGTTGACCTGTCTTTCCTTCAATATTTTCCACACCTTATCCCGCGGTACTCTGTCGAATGCTTTTTCCAGGTCTAAAAATGCCATGAATAGTTTACTGTTTTGTGTCAAGGTATTTTCTGTAAGCTTTCTTATTGTAAAGATATGGTTCTGTGTCGAATGCCCTTTTCTGAAACCACTTTGTGCGTTTTCCATTGATGCATCTGTTGCTTTTCTTAATTTGTTTTCCAGTATTGCTTCATAAATTTTGGCGGCTGTACATAACAATGATATACCCCTATAGTTACTGCAAATTCTATTATCTCCCTTCTTGTGTATCGGTAATATCACTGCCTTTTCCCAATCTTTTGGTACTTGTCTCTTTTCCCAAATTTTATTTAATATTATTAACAGGATTTGCTGTCCTTCCTCGCCCATGTATTTTAGTTGTTCTGGTCTTATACCGTCGTGGCCAGGTGCTTTACCGTTCCTTAATTTTTTGAGTACTGTCTTCATTTCTTCTTCCGTAATTTTCTCTTCATGTTCTGTTTCTGTGTTCCCCAGTTCTATACTTTCTTCATCTCCCTTTTCATTGTTAGTATGAGTTTCTTCTAATAATTCTTCGAAGTGTTGTTTCCACCTTTCCATTAATTCTTTGTCCTCTTTTATTATGTTACCGTGCTTATCAAACAGCTGATTCAATGTTACTTGTTTTCCTTTCTTACAGCTTTTCAGGGTACTATAGAATAGTTTTTGATTCTCTTTGAAATTTTCTTCTAATCTGTTTCCAAATTGTTCCCATGTCCTTTGCTTTGATTTTTTAATTTCTTCTTTTGTTAGTTTTCTTTGTGCTTTGTATTCTTCATAGTCTTCTTGCCTTTTGGAGTTTAGATATTGTTTCCATTTTTGTTTCTTTTTCTTTACTTCTTCTTTTACTTTATCGTTCCACCAGTGTGTATGTTTTTTGTTTTGCGTATTTCTAGTTATACCGCATGATCTTATTGTTGCTTCTGTTATTATGTATTTGAAGGTGCTCCACATCTCTTCAATATTATTTAAATTCGGCCTGGTTGTATGTTTTATTAACTCGCTGATTTGTTTTTGAAACTTTTCTCTTGTCCGCTCTTCTTTTAATTTTTCTATTCTAGCTTTTACTATCTCTCTTTCTTTATTATTTACTTTTTGTCCTTGTACCTTCCTATTTTCTTTTGCTTTTATTTTCGCGGTTACCAGGAAGTGATCGCTTCCTATTTCACTACCCCTCTTCACTCTTACGTCCTTCACTTTCGTTCTTTGTGCCTTGTTAGTTAAGAAATAGTCTATTATCGATTTTTCTCCTCTACTCTTTACTTCCCTGGTGAATTTATGAATATCTTTGTGTTGAAAGATAGTATTTAATATTGTTAAATCGTTTATGATACAAAAATCTATAAGTCTATTTCCGTTGTTGTTTTTTGTCGACTCCCCATGGACTCCCATTATTTCTTCCAAACCCTTATTTTTATTTCCGACTCTAGCGTTGAAATCTCCCATTATATAAATTGGTTCTTTTAATTTCTCATATTCCACTTGTACTCGTTCCCAAAATGCATCTTTGTTTGCTTTACTCTCATTATCGTCTAACCCATATACTATCATTATGCTAGCTGTGAAGTTCTCCTTATCTTCTATTTGTATTGTTAATAGCCTTTCGTTTATACATTCCCACTTTCTTATTGACTGTCCCAATTTTCCGTTTATTATACATCCCACTCCCGCACATGCTCTCTCATTAATATCGACTCCGCTGTATAGTAGTATGTGATTGTTCCATAAGTTTGTTAATCCTTTACCTTTCTTTTTCGTTTCTGTGATGGCCAATAACTCTAATTCTGCTTTCTCAAATTCTTCTGTTAATTCTATTTCCTTTCCATTTAGGCTTCTGATGTTCCATGTTCCCAATCGAATGGTCCTGTTCGTTTGCCTGATCGTCTCCATGTGAATTTCTGCCTTTTGGTTGCCTAGTCGTTTTTTGGAGGGTTTTTCCCATTTTCGCTCATTTTCAGGATAACCCCCTTTTCCTTTTTGTCCCATATGTATACTTCTCCATTACTTATCAATTTTTGATATCCTATTTTGACTCTTTTCCCGCTCATTTTCATTTCCTTTGCTATGCTCCTTATTTCCCGTTGAATTTTGTTTTCTTCCCATGTTAATTCATTTTCGATATATATATTTGATCCTTTTAGTTTATTTTTTGCCGCCATGACCAATTGTTTTTGTTCCCAGTTCGCTATTTCTACAATTACAATTTCATTTCCTTTTCCTTTATTTTTTATATTTATTTTGTTAATCTTTACGTTTGTTTGGAGTTGGTCTGCGAGCAATTTTTTTATATCTTCTTCAGGGTTTTGTCCTAATTCTAGTCCTTTTATGACCAAGTTGTTCTTCATTTTCTGTTTTTCTTCCTTCTCTGCTTTGATTTCTAATGTCTCGATTCTATCTATTAAAGCCCTCCTTTCCCTTTTCCACACCTCTTCTTTTTTTTCCATTTCTAACTTAATTTCTCTTATTTCCTGTTTTAATTCGTTTGTGTTTTGTTCCATTTGCTTTATTATTGTTTGGAGCATTTTTTCTATGTTATCCATTTTTAGCTCGCCTTCTTCCGCTACCTCTCTATTCTCTAAATTACTTCGAATTTCCTCTTCCCTTTTTCTTTGTTCCGGTGATCTTAATACCTTCTTGCTTTTTGTAAATATTTGTTCGTATTCTCTATTTCTTTTACTCATGCCACCTTATATGACCCTATGTTTATGTAATTATTTTTAGGTTTTAACTATTTTTATTATTGTTTGAAAATTATATGTACAGTTTGTCTAATTTTGTTACGCCACTGGTGATTCGCGCCGCCGCACTGCCACCGCACACGCGCTGCGCTTGCCGAACGAGCACGTGTAATTTTAACCTCGCAGTTGACACTTTGTTTTTAAATGACTTTAAAAGTTTTGTAGGTTGTTTATTCACCTGGTTTTTTTGTGTTTATTACACTTCTACACTTATAGTTCACTACTATTTGTCACTCGCACGATAACCCCCGTTATTTCGAGTAAGTTTTCGGTGTTTGTTGACAAACTTTGCACTTACACTCCTACTCAAACCACAATCCGCTTTAAGCTCTCAGAGAATTTAAATGCCCAATATTTTAATTGGAGGATACCGAGCAAATATTACCCAAATAGACTATAGTTTGCAAAGGCTGGAAAATATTATACGGGATAATATTAAAGTTAATAGTTGTACGCGATATGTCGCTCGTATTCAAAGATTTGTTCCTCATGCATTAAATGAAATTGATCATACTTTTTAAAGCATAAATTATTCTAAAATTCAAATAAATATTTATTAAAAAATCTTAATTATTATAATATGTAATAGATAGTTCTAATTTAGATATTTGAGATAAAATCATTTATACTTACATAAGTAAAGGAAAAAACTTTGGGAACTATTTTTGACAATAAAATATTTATTGGGTCTATTTTATTATTTATTCTCAATTTGAAACTGTTTAGTCTAAATTTGAAATTGTTTATTCTCAATATGAAATTGTTTAGTCTCAATTTGAAGTTGAAAAGGTATAGTTATAATGGAAAATTGCGTATAAACGCACCACTTCGCGTTTTAACGAACGTGTTTGGTGTGCAGATACCCCTAAATTGAACTACAATGTGTTAAAAAGAAATCCTAATTCGGAGTAATCTATGAACAAAAAAACGTATGTCAATGAGAAAGTATTTAATTAATGTCAAATTGACACAAAATATTTCCAAAAATGTTATCTAAAGAAATAAAAGCTTTTCTTCTTAAATCATTATTTTAGAAATAGAAATAAATTAGAAAACAGTGAATGACAATATTTTGTATACTTCTTTATTATCTTTTCTCCTTAAAATTACATTTCACGATCAATTTTGATAACTTGACTTTTGAATTGAATAATGATGTGTTCATATCCTACTCCGAATGGGAGCAAGCGGGTAAAGCTCAACGTAGATGGCAGCATCCTAGCTATGAACGGTTGCCGCCGATAAATTTGAATGACTTCAGTGAGCTGAGAGTTATAATTTTTTATTGTGTTTCTGACGTAAAAGTACAATTATAAAGTCAAATCCACATGAAACAATGTTAATTATTATAATTTTTACCCATTGTATGATTAAAAGATCATTTTTCTCAAAATGATTTGCACAAACAAATACTTGTATTATATTTGGATTTAAATTTTATTATTCTCTTCTTCTTTCATCCTTTGATAAACTATGAGAACATAACAAGAACGTATTATTTAAAAGAAGAATCCAAATACAAGATAGTTTTAAGTAAATATCTGTCACTTTTAATACCGAATTCTCCAATTATGAGTACTTTGAGCGCGCATACTAGTGCGCAAATTTGATTACATAATTCCAGAAAGTTCTTAGCTAGGATGGCGCTATAGTTACCCTATGTCACCAGCAGTGTTGTGCTTATCTAGATAACATTATCCAAAATTTTATCTAGATAACGTAGTTAGTATCTTTTATCTAATATCTAGATATTTTAAAATTAATATCTATTATCTTATCTGTTTTATAACATGCAGAAGAAAGGTAAGATAACCATTATTTATGTTAGCTCCATCTATACTCAAATCAAAATACTATTTAGCAAGATAGGACATGCACAACCGCATCGCATAGTGCCGTATGCTGTGTCATGTGTTCTCCGTCACCGGTGTGTCAGCCTGCGTAAACTTACTTGTGATGTGATGTGTGATCGAGATTCGTTAGCAATAGTGAGCAGCATTATTTATGAAAATGTTAATTTACTGGCAATTTTATATGCTTAAATTTATGCAGGTAAATAATATAAAACAGTGTTTATCCGGTCCCGTTGAAAGACTTTTCTGTGGAGGCGGGCAAATTCTCACACCAAGACGCAATCGCCTATCTGATACTAATTTTGAGACAGTACTGTTTTTAAAAAACAATAATTTACTATTATAAAAAAATATGTACATAGATATTTTTGAATAGTGTCTAACTTTGTTTTGCATGTTATTATATAAATATGTACACTGAATATTTTTTGTTTCCTTTTCACACATCGTATCAATCAAGTATAAACAATTTTGTAAGAAATCACGGTTGCTTACTTTTCAGGTATCTTATCTGTTATCTAAAATTTTTATCTAGATAACATGTAAAGTATCTGTTATCCTTATCTAGATATATTGCGCAAATTTATCTTTTATCTGTTATCCAGATAACGAAAATCATTATCTGACCCAACACTGGTCACCACTGCCTGCTCCCATTAGGTTTTTTTCTGAACATACCGTATTTGAGAAGTATGACCTTAGAGCATTATACTGACTAGAGGCAGCCTTACGGTTACGGTGTTTGTTGTGACCGGAAGATATCAATAGGGGGGATTTGCGGGGATGGAAGTCGTGGTCTATTGCGGGCTGCGTATTATCTTAATACTTGTACTACCTTTTTACAAAGTAATGACTAGTTGTTTCTTTTGACATATGTAAATCATCTTTATTACCAATAAATTTCAGCCTCTTTTCTCTTACGTCATTATTACCTCCGAGATACTCACAAACTACACGCAAAAAATAAGGTTAGGCTGTAGTAAAATGACAAGTAGTAATATGTAATACAACAAAACACTGCCCGCAATACACCATGACTTCCAGGCCCTCAAATCCCCCCACAGCATATCTTCCGATCACAACATGGGAATTACTTCTTTAGTCAGTATATGCTCGGAGAGTATGACCAATTCAGGCCTATGACGACACAAATAATTTCAGACATTAAAAAATTCATATCTCGCTTACTATTTCGAATTTTAACTAATACTCCTAGAATTTTATATAGAATCAGAAAAAAGAAATATAAAAATCGGTATTATACCCCATTGTAATAATATTGTGATATTGTATATGTATTCGGGACTAATACTTTTTATCTACTATAATTGGTTGTTTATGAATGATTTTGCAGCAAATTTGTAAATACGTAAGTTTTGTAGTGTGTCTATAAAAATATAAATACTAGGCAGTATATTAAAAATAAATTTCTTAAGGCAATCTGTTAACGCATGAGTCTATGTTTGGAGAACAAGCCGCTTCACTGCTGAAGTCTTATTTGACTCTCAGCCTGAACAGGTTGAAAGTATCATAACTCATTTCAACCATCATTTTCTAATTTTCATTTATGACAAATTCAACATCTAAATACCAATATGTACTATTGTTGACTTGAAAATGGTCGTAATCATGATCAAAACATCGTCTTTATTGTAATAAATAAAATTACTCATCAATCGAAGCTTTTAAATCCAAGAATCCTTACTACTTCAAAATAAGTTAAGAGTATAAATGAAAACGAGGTATACAAATTTTTCGTAATATGTGAGATATGAATTTTTAAACTTCGCAATTTTACATATGACGACATAATGTTCTTTAAACAATTAGTTATATACAGTATAGTATTTTTAGTAATTTAACTGTATGTGTATTTTTTTCAGTATTGCATATTAAAAGTAATTCTAGTGATTCGGGTGTTCGACGTGGTTTCCTGCAGTTACTTTACACCTTCATACCAATAGCATAAAATATCCCAAAGCCTCTAAAGAAAAATTGTAATTTTACATTGTAATAAAATATTGTGCCATTTCTTTCTTATTGTAACAATAAAAGAATCGACTATGTTGCTACTTACTCTTTCTTTAACACAAAATGACGAGATTCTGATGATGATGATGATGATGATGATTAAGATGAACACATAATTAAAATGGATGAATATGGACGCAGAACTTAATTAAAACTTTATTTGTTTAATTTTATAATTTACACTTAATATTCTTTTCAAATTAACAGCTATCTCTTTCTATCTCTGTACATAATAAGTAAAATGACGCCTGCTTACGCAGCTGAACTGTCAAACGAAACATCAAAAATATGTCAGTCACTAAAATATTTGTATTATTTGTGAAAATTTACATTGTTTGACATTGTAGCTGCAATAAAAGCTTATATTCAATTTTGAAGTTTTAAACTGTCATTATTAACTCCATAGCAACACCTATAAGTAACATTTTATTCACAAGTTAATTAATAGTAGGTATATTATACGCAAATGTTGAGAAGATAATCATTATTGACCAGGCGCCTTGTATCCCTCGGCCTTCGCCCTCGGGTTACAATCTTCTCAACTGTGGTTTATATACTATTTTTTTTTTTTTTTTTACTACTAGAACATAAATCCTACTTGAATTTTTTTTAATTGATAATAATCACTTTGACATGATAGATCCAAACCTTCCAAGCTAGCTTATTTTAAAGGGTACCCCGTACTTTTTACCCTACAGTTCAAAGTTACATAATCTTATAGGAAGTGATACTTTACTTGAAGCTGTTATCATTTTATCTTGAAAAAAATGGTACTATTTTTATTTTATAAATAAATGCTTCAAATAAAAGTTTTAGAGAATTGAATTCTGCGTCGAAAACATCAAGTATTATTAAATTACCTCTTTGTATAAGTGAGATATGTATGTAAATTTAAAAATTATGTATTTTTTGGTTTCTGTAATTAAGTTTGCTATGAATTATGACAAAAAATAACAAAAAAATAAAGAATTTAATGTCAATGTCAAATTATGTCAAACACGTGCAATTTTATTATTGGGTCTGTTATAATACATATTTTAATTATTAACAAAATATGTGTAGTGTAACAGGCGTACAAGGAAGTCATGTGGTGTCCACATCAGATTTTTTGATATAGGATTGCTCCAATATATTAGTTCTCCCAGTAATAATTTTTTTTAATCTTTGTTTAAAATCAAGCACTTTTATAAAGGTATGGAAAGAAGCTACGGTTTGTCCTGTTTTGAAATCTGGAGATGATTCTAATATTTAAAATTAAAGACCAGTTGTTCTTCTTTCGAACTTTGCAAAATTTTTCGAAATTGCATTATATAGTAATATATTACCACAAATTAAAAGTTTTACTTCGCCGCTGCAAGTTGATGGAAAAAGATCAACCCTTACAAATTTGAGTTCCTTTTAGTGGAAGAGCCAGACCTCTGTATTGTGCACTATAACCCGTACTTTTTGCCCTAAAGTTAAAAGTTACATAATCTTATAGGAAATTTTCCGACAAATTTGATGGTGTTATTCGCAATGTTCTATCTCATCGCGAACATACGAAAATTCACATTTTTCCAAAAAATCACCTCTTTTAAATTTCTTCACAATTTTTAACTTTAACTGCTCATATCTTTCTAGTTATTGAAGATATCGTTCTGAATTTTTCAGATTATGATTCACTTTTGTTTTGAGAATGTGTTTATGTAATAAAAAATTCATATTTGTTTCTAAATTGATAAGAAAAATAAAAAAACTACCATTCTAAGACGTTTATTTTGGATTTAGCAGCACAAAATACCCTCAGCGAGAAACTTTTCGTCCTTACGAGATAGACCCTAATATACAGCGACAAAGTTGTAGTAAATGAATCAAAGAAGTTTTTCTATTTGAAAATTTTTTCCAAAATACTCACCGGTTTCGTAAAAAACGAACACAAAAAGTAAGTACATCGAAACGCGCGCGACTTGGCGCGTAGAGTATCCGGGACTTGTACCTTATAACGTGCATTGTATGTAGAAAATTCTTCAGTCTCCGTCCGATAATCAGAGTAAAATAATTATTCGTTTTACAAAACAATTTTCTTTTTATAATTAGTTTACCAAAATTTTAAAAATTTGAGGGCAATTTATTTTGCAATAAATTATACTTATATTACAAATTATTTTAATTTTTTTTTTACCGTATATCGTATTTGCAGTTAGCGAATAGGTGTGCATGTAAATTTTCATCAAATTTACAATATTATTATTATTATTATTATTATTATTATTATTATTATTATTTCATAGTTTAACACAAATTTAGTAAGTTCATCATTCATCGGAACAAATGTGCAACAACAGATTGAATAAAGCTATCTATTGGTATTACGTTTATTTTATATCTATTCATTGGAACATTTAATTTTTTTCTGTACGTTTCTGATATAATATACAATACTTTAAAATCATTATTTTTAAAATTAATGTTCTTTGGATGAAAATATATATTTTTTAAAAAACTAGTGTTTTATCCTTTTTAATATTTTTTTTATTAGAATGTACTAATGTGTAAAAATACTATAGTTATGCCAACTTTTCAAATATTTAACCTGTAGTTATCATGTTTATGAAGTTTCCGCCAGATATCTCAGCATAAAGTTTAATTTTAAATCATCCAATTTTGTTGATTTTGGTCTTTTAAGAATACTGGTTAGCCATTTTCATTATTCTAATCAATTATTTTTCAATGTAGCATTTTATTTTGTTGTAACCAAAAATCTTGTTTTAATGCAGCCTTGATACACAATATGACAAAATGGCTGACGGTGCAGACTTGGTTTCTGGTCAAGGTATTAAAGCTTTGGAAAGTGTGTGTAAAAGATGCCACAGGACAGCTTTGAGTGGCTCAAAATGTATTTTTTCTACAGTCACTATAGAAAGTAGCCATTTGCGCTCTCTTTTGTCAACGCAAAATGTCACTTTGCCGCTCATGCGCGACAAAGTAGAAAAAACGCTCGCTGTCCAAATTTCTAAGTATACAATGTTGAGAAATGTCACTTGTCTACATTCTTAATGAAAATGTTTAGTTAGGAACTAATGGCACTGTAATTACACATTTATCACGTTCACAAGTCAATTTGACATATGTTCTGTCGGTATTTAACATAACCTAACAAAATGCCACACTGCTGTGAAAATGAAATAGGGCATTCATTTACAAAAACGAAAGTATAAAATGCTTAGATTAGATTGAATAAAAACTCATGAAGAATAGAAAATAACGATAAAATAAAATTAAATATAAAATAAACTGTGTGAACAGTTATGTTTAGTAAAGGAATGATTGTACACAGATGGCGGTAGGATAGTTGTGAGTCGTACTGAGATCTGATCTCTAGTTAACTATTTATTTTGATTACAATAAAATTATTAGTTATTTCGTTACTTAAATAATAATTGCGAGAAGTTAATTTTTTCATTGTGACAGGCGTGACAACTAACCACACATTTTTCAACAAAAACTCATCAAATCATCACAAATCCTTGCTTCCACACTCTAATTTTGGTTTTTTTTTTATGGAATAGATGGCTAATGTAACGATATAATCATTTAAAAGCCTTTTTAAGTTTAAACTGGATCTTTTGTATTAGCCAATCGTTATTTATTGAGCAGTACTGTAAGTATAAAGTGTATATTTTATTATTTTTTGTTATGGTGGAGGACCCCATTATGGCGACTGTAGAAAAAATCTTGTGTGTGTTTCGAGCGCAAATGGACATTGTCGATTTCGAGAGAATGCCGCGCGACGAAGGAGCGCGGCAACAACCTCTCAATCGACAATGTCGCATTTTGTGCTCTTAATACACAAATAGCTATTTTGTGGTGTCATAACGCATACAAGTTGTGCTAATATTCTAAAATTACCGGTGGTGGGTATTAACGAAACTGAAATTAGAGAAACATATTTAATGAAGTGTAAAATTCATTATCTTAAAAAAATCATTAGTGATGAAGAATTCATAATTAAAAACCAACAAGAAACGATAAGGTTATTAAATGACCACGTGTCTCTATTAAAAATGAACTCTAAAAATACTGAAATCAGTGCCAATACTCCATCTAATGAACGCAGAAATAACAAAATTGAAACTTCTAAGAGCTTTGCGCCATTATCGACTCAGCCGGCTTACGCATGTATTGTCAAAAATGGAGAAGTCAACAAAAGTTTATACCATGCAGATCGTGCAGATAGATAACGCTTGAATAAAACAAGCAGAGATGTTACTAAAAATAATAACAAAAACATTAATACTATTACAGACGAAGTTGTTAATGCAGCAAGTAAATTTAAACCTTCTGAAAAGCAGGATAAGAAGAAGAAAATATTAACTTTTGGTAAACTAGTTACAAATACAGATCTTCAATCATTAAAAGCGGCTCCTCGGCTTTTTAGCTTACATGTCTATAAATTACACTGCAGCACAAATGAAGATGCTGTTAAAACACATTTAACACAATTCTCAACAGACGCAAAATTCCATTTGGCCTCAGGGTTCGTGTTTAAAGACGTTTTTTCACAAACATCATACAGTGATAAAGAAAGACTGATTCTAAGTGGTTTAAGTATTTTTCATATTAAAGCCTGATTTATAGATTGCATAGAACAGAATGGAATAGAATAGAACAGAATAGCACAGGGAATAGAAATATAAGCTAATGTAAATGCATGGAAACATTTATACTTGCACAGAATGGAATAGAATAGAATGGAATAGAATAGGATATAACCAAATTTTATTTCTTATTCTATTCCATTCCATTCTATTCCATTCGGCGTGCTTCGATAATATTCGTGAGACTTGTTGTGACTTCGTTGCTTTTGGCCCATTCAGTGACGTAAAAACTTTCTATTCAAATCACCAATAAATATAGTTAATTTAGTGCAAAAGTGACGTCATTCTGTTCCAAGTCTTCTATTCTATGCTATCTATAAATGGTCTTAAAAATTTCTATTCCTATTCTATTCCATTCCTTATTCTATTCTATGCCATTCTATTCTGTGCAATCTATAAATCAGGCTTAATGTTCAATGTCTAAGTACTAAAACAGATCAGTTATCAATACTTTTAGATTATATTCCCTTTAATATATTAAGTATAACTGAACATTGGCTAGATTTGCAAACAATTCATCAGAGCTGGGCAAGTTACTTTTAAAATGTAACTAGTTACATTTACAGTTACCTCCAAAAAAAAGTAACTAAGTTACTTAAGTTACAGTTACTTTGGTGAAAGAACTAAGTTATTTACTAGTTACTCATTAAAAGTAACTTACTTACCTTGAGTTACTTTCTAACTACTTTTAACGGCGTGAAGTGTAGACTTAGACTGTTGACTTAGTTATTGTGTAGTATACATATCAGGGGAGTTTTTGCACTAACTACGTTAACCTAAATTTTAAAGTTATTGTTTGGCAACACCCAATCAAATTATTATAGTTAATGTTCACGGACCTACAGGGCCTTATTACCGCCCAGGCCCACGAGGCCAAGCTTTGACTGTGATTTTTTAAAAATTTATTAATTTATTTTTCAATTTTGATTTCTTATACCAAGATATAAAGAATCTACTTTCTTTCTAACATGACATGACCATTATAATGTATAAAACATGCAGACATTATTTCCTAGACTTATTAGTGGATAATGATTAATTTATTGGAAACCTCGGATCAGACGTCGATTTTCAATCTGAGGCCCTGCGCTCACATATATAAGAAATTTTGATGAAAAAGTATCTTTTTATAAATATTTGGGGCCCCGCTACGCTAATAACATATTCCCGAGAACCGGCAAAATCGCCAACCGTCTCTAGAAAGGAGTAACAAAATATTACGCTAAAATTTCACCTCAAACTAGAATCGAGCATGCGGTACTGTATAATTGATCAGTTTTTCTCTCAGCAGGCAATTTTATTTTTTTCTTTAATAAATAAACTTACATTATAATTATACAAATATTTGTACGTACTTGTTTTTTACTATAAAGAGGGAGGAGGGCCCGAAAGAAAATTTGCCTAGGGCCCAAAAATCTGATAAAAAGGCCTTGCGGACTTACATTATAATATAACATAAAAATTAAAAGTGACATTTTATCTTGTGAAAAGGGAATTTGCAAATATGAGACGAATTCAAGTCGTGCAACCCTTAGAACAACGAACAAAATACACTATATTTTGTATAACCTGAAAATTGTAATAATTTTGATGATTTAGTGGCAGCTTAGTATCATTTGTAAGCGAGGAAAATATTTGAAAATAATATATTTTATAAGTCAAATTTAACATTTAGTGACTTGTTAATTCTAGAATTAAAAGTTAAAATAATGTGTTATTTTTAGTTTTTCTGTTTACCGTACAAAAACTCTATTATTTATAAATGTAATTATTTTATTATCTATTATGGCTTGAAATCAATCAACAATAATATTGAATTTAATTATTACATACATTTATTTAAAACAAAACAGTTTTAGTTAGTGTTTCTAAAAAAGGCATCAGCCTCAACAAAATATTTATTAGAAATTTAAATCCCCCCGTTACTTTTTATGACTAAGTTACATTCCACTTTTTAAGTTACTTTGACTAACTTAAGTTACATTCTAATTTCTGAGTTACTTTAAGTAACTTAAGTTACTCAAGTAACTTGTAACTAAAAACCGGAAAGTTACCAACTACTTTACCGCAGCAAGTTAAGTTACAGTTAAAGTTACCATATTTTAAAAAGTAACTAAGTTACGTTACAAGTTACGTAAAAGTAACTAGTTAGTAACTAAGTTACTAAAGTAACTAGTTACTGCCCAGCTCTGGTTCTCATCAAATAATCTTTTGCTTAATAAAACCAAAACTCATGAATTAATAATTTCTACTGACACCAAAATTCAAAAAGGAAACTCTGTAACTCTATATGGATTAACAATAGATTATTCACCTAGTAGAAATCAACATGTTATAAATATTAGTAAAAAATTGTCTTCTAACATTTTTCTTCTTATGCCCGTTTGCACAAACAAGGCTTAAATTTTAAGCTAGGCTTAAACAAAAAAATGCAAATCGAAATTTTGACAGCAATATATTATAATTCATTTGACATTTCATTTCGATGCAATATTGTCAATTTAAGCCGAGTTTAATAATTAAGTTACGTTGGTGCAAACGGCCATTAGAAGATTAAAATATTTAATAAATTTCTCTACTTTGCGCATAATATATTTTGCTCTTTTTCACTCCATTTTAACTAATGGGATCATATGGTGGGGTAATGCACCTAATGTTATAAAAAAATTTAGACTGCAAAAGAAAGCAATCAGAACTATGTGTAATTTAAATCCTAGAGAGTCCTGTAAACAATATTTTATTGATCTCGAAATCATGCCATTTCCAACAATTTATATACCGAGAGTTTTTTTTATCAGTGAACATGGGCGTATGTCATTACCATAGCGCCTAGAAAAGATTCCATATATTCAATAAAATTGCAACACGAACATATACTATTTTTTACAAATTCCATACCGAAAGTCCCATGGAAAAAATTCTATAAATTCAATAAAATTATAACACGAACAATCATTATGTACATTGTACTTGACAATCTGTCAATTACAATTTTTTGAATATATCAGCTGTTTCTATGATTATAGTAAAGCTGACTGATTTTTGAAAGTTAATGTATTTATAATTCGTTAAACCGTAATTAAAGTATCTTTGTTACTAATTTTTTTACTAATTTTGTAATAATTTATTTGTTTTTCAAATAAGAGTTTTTTTTTCTTAGAGAATTGTGTTTATGTAACTACCTATAGTTTTTTTTTTTTTTAAATCGTTTATTATAATATATATAAGTTATGATTCACTACCATCACAAATGCCATCAACGAATCTGTTTAAATAAAGACTTGAAGTTAGAAAATAAAAATTAATTTTTTTTGAAAAACTTCGATTCCAAATTCAAAATTGGCGCAGTCGGTAGGATCGCAAATAAAGAAGGCAGTGTGCTGAAATTCGCCGTAAGTCTGCGCAATACTTTATTCAACAATTTCAATTGTTGCTCTGTGCGATCGAACAAGTGAAAACACATAAATATTCACTCCATCAACAATCAACCTAAACAGTGGTTGCACCAGGGTCTAACCACGACCCATCTTTAACCCAACGAGATTAAGGAGATCAGCCCCAGTAGAACATCCCATTCCATCACCATCGACAACACCGAAGGTGCAGGGAAAGATACAAACGCCCGTCCACTTGAAACGTATCAAGACATCTACTACTATGCAGAGAACAACATACATCATAATTATACTGTTGTAAGTTACAAAACACTCGTAGTAATTACGCACACTTTTGCCGGTAATAACAATCGGTCCGCGAACAAATACTGTTATACTAAGGGTTCTGAGGAACGGCTGTTAGGAATCAGAACGAGCCCCGACACAAGGCATATACAAGTTACACATAATAATAGAAAATTAATATATAATTAATGAACACTGACAATATCAGAGAATTAGAAGACAAATTTAGACTTCTACCTGTATCAAATAAACAAAGTACCAACAAGATTAAACAGATAGTAATAGAGGCCATAAATTCACCTTTATCATATTCAGTTGAAGAATTAACAAAATCTCAAATTAAATTCAGCATGGCCACTGCTACGATCAGTGATATCAGAAACTTCATTGATGGAGTTCCGGAATATGATGGAGAGGTAAAAACCCTCCCGGAATTCATCAAGGAAGCTGACAATTTTTACTCAGTAATGAATACGTTAAACCTCACAGCCATACAAAAAACATACTGTTTTTCCATGCTAAAAAAGAAATTCACTCACAAAGCTAGAGATATTCTAAGTACACAAGAGTTCAACTCTTGGGAAGAGATAAAAACTTATCTTCAGAATAATTTCGAAGATAAGAGTACGTATATCACGACCCTGTTAACATTACTTCGGATTACTCACACAAACGATATTAATAATACATTAGGAAAATTCAAAACCGCATACCACAAAATCACATCAAAAATAGCCCTATTAACATATAAACAGGAAGAAAAGAAAGCAATAACAACAGAAATACATACACTAATCACTACACATTTTATATCGCTAATACCCTTGAACTTAACAACACTATTTATCAGCAAAAACATACAAACTTTGGATGAATGTGAACAGATACTCACTAACGAATTCAACTTTACACAAGTACACAAATCACCACTCCACAAAATAAATAATCAATCCAACATACAAAACCCTTTTTTTAAACAATTTAACCCACCTCTACGAAAATTCCCAGGACAAGAATTTCCCTCAAAACCATTTAATCCTCAACTTGCAAGACCCTCAGGTAAACAAATGTTTGCCAGACAGAATATCAAAAATGGTATAGAGACGAGACAACAGTTTAAACCAACACCTATGTCCGGAATGACAAAAACAACAATACCCATGTCCACACAGACAATAAAAAGAAATTACGCCTTAGAAACACAAGATCCCGAAGATACTTGTGACAATGAAATTAATGATGAGGACGTAACTAACGATCAAGATGAAACATTCGATAATCAATCTTTTTTAGATTACGATCCCGACCAGATAACAGAAAATATGTGATGTTATCAAATACAAAAATGATCCCGATTATCACATATCAAAATTCTCATAGATTCAGGTTCGAATATAAACTTAATAATGGAACAGACAATAAAACAAAATAAAATGAAGATTCTTAAAGAATTCCTTACTTTTAGAACAGCGACGAGCAAAGTCAAATGTGATAAGTATGTAGAGATTAGAATATTCGGAAAAACCCACAAATTTTTCATTTTAAATTTTCACGCAGAATGTAACTTATTGTTCGGAACAAATATACTCCGCGATACGAACACAATAATAGACTTTACAAATAACACGATTAAAATGAAACAGATGAAGTTTAATATTCAAAATTTGGACAAAAAAGATAAAGAAACATTTAGAACCAGGAACAAAGAATAAATTGTATAAATTATTAGGAAAATATGATTCACTATTTCCTAAAGAAAATGAAACGTTAACATCCACTAACAAAATACAACACAAAATATATACCACTGATGACGTACCCGTATACACAAAAAACTATCGGTTACCCCAAATTTATGAAAAAGATATTGAGGAACACGTGCAAACATTATTAAAAACAGGAGTCATACAAAAATCTAAAAGTCCGTACAATTCACCCATCTGGATTGTACCAAAGAAAGCAGATGCATCTGGCAAAAGGAAAACCAGACTAGTGATTGACTTCAGGAAACTCAATCAAAAAACGAAAGAAGACAAATTTCCCATACCCAATATCGATACACTTTTTGACAAAATAAATAGCCCAAAATTCTTTACTACCCTCGATTTACACTCAGGTTTCCATCAGATATTAATAGACAAAAGTGATAGAGAAAAAACAGCCTTCAGCACTACCACGGGACACTATGAATTTTTGAGAATGCCTTTCGGTCTAATTAATGCACCAGCCACCTTCCAAAGGTGCATGAACGAAGTCCTACAAGACTTAATAGGTAAAATATGTCTCGTATATCTGGATGACATAATCATTTTCGGGAATACAGAACAAGAACATTTGCAAAATATTGAAACGGTCTTTGAGTACTTGAAAAACGCAAATCTAAAAATACAAATAGACAAATCAGAATTTTTTAAAACAGAAGTAGAATATCTAGGATTTGTAATCTCGAGCGAAGGTCTTAAACCAAACGAGAAGAAAATAGAAGTAATACAAAATATTCAAATCCCGAAAACAGTGAAAGAAATAAAATCATTATTAGGCAAGCTATCTTGGTATCGCAGGTTTATACCAAACTTTTCAAAACTAACTAAGCCTTTCACTAACTGTTTACGCAAGGGGTCTACAATAGATATTTATAATAATGAATATAGAGAATGTTTCACGAAAATGAAGGAACTAATAATAAATCCCCCAATACTTTCATTCCCGGATTTTAATAAAAAATTTATATTAACTACCGACGCATCCGATTACGCAATGGGCTCTGTACTTTCGCAGGTACAAGACCTACAAGAAAAACCATTAGCATACGCCTCGAAGACATTTAATACACATGAACAAAATTATTCTACCATTGAAAAAGAATTAAAAGCAATAGTTTGGGCCATACAGAATTTCAAGACGTACCTATACGGACGAAAATTCATTATTCGTACTGATCATAGGCCATTGACCTGGCTGTTTAACATGAAAAATGCCAACCAAAAATTAATGAGATGGAAAATTGAACTTAACGAATATAATTTCGAGATAGAATACATAGCAGGAAAAACGAATAAAATCGCGGATTTTTTAAGTAGAATCAGAAATACATTCAAAATAAATTTTAAAGTAGGTGACGTAACAACGACACCCATCTTCGCGCACTGTATATCTAAGGATTACAAGTTCGGAAAAGGTTTGGCAAAACAAATAGATAACCAATTCAATAGTAGGAACTTTTGTGTAAATAAACTACCAAATAAGATAATAATCCAAAATGAGTATGATAAACACATTTTCCACTTGTTTTCAAAAGAATCATTTAGGGATGAATGCAATAAAAAAATTATTAAAAAACTCACTAATACAGCTTCGAGATTATTTAATAAAAAATGACCTATACGAAATTAACATCCCATATTTATCATGCGGATTGGACAAATTACCGAAGGATGAATTAATTAAAATACTAAACTCCGTATTTGAAAACACATGCATACAAATAAACGTCTATGCACTACCACAAAACTTCGTGCTAAGCGATGAGTTAGAATCTAGAATAGAACTAGAAAAGATTATACAGCAAGACGATGACTCAATAAAAGGAATAATAGACACACAAGACGATATAGAAACTATACATTCAGCTCAAGAATACCCAATTAACGGTTTAAAAATATTAGAAAATCGCATAAATGTAGCAGATAATCAAATTATATTTTCTTTAGACAAAACATATGACGTAGACATCAAGAAATTATTCAATAACAAAAAACAAAGACTAATAGTCACTATTGAAAGAGATAAATTAGATACACAATTACAGGAGTTCATAAAGGATTACATCACCCCCAAAGTTAGATACTATTGTATATGTGACGACAAAATCTTTAACGCCCTAAATAAAATCATCCAAAAAGATTTCGAAGTAAATACTTTAAACTTAATAAAAGTTAATAAAGAGGTAAAAGATATAGAGCAAATAGATGAACAGAATGAAATCGTTTACCTATACCACAGAGGTAAAACAAACCATAGAGGAATCATGGAAACTTATAACAAATTAAAAGAAAAATACTATTGGCCAAAGATGATTAACACTATTACTGCCCTTATAAACAATTGTCAGACTTGTAAAGAATGCAAATATGATCGTAAACCTATTAAGCTCATAGATAATCTCACGGAAACACCTGAAAGACCTTTCGAAATTATAAACATAGACCTCCTGACCCTTGATGGACAATACTACCTGACAATCTACGACCAATTCTCTAAGTACGCACAAGCATATCCAGTCAAAACTAAAGAAAGTAAGACAATAGTAAAAACGCTAGAAACATTTATTAAAATCAAGATACCTCCACGGAAAATAATATGCGATCAAGGTTGCGAGTTTAATAATATATCCCTAAAAACATTTTGTCATAATAACCAAATTGAACTACATTTAACGTCTGCTCAAAACCCGAAATCTAACGCGGTAGAAAGATTTCACTCCACGCTGATCGAACACCTACGAATAAAAACAAGAACACATAAGCTGAAATCTCTGAAAGAAACAGTTGATGATTGTATATTCGCGTACAATAATTCAATACAAACAATTACAAATATGACCCCGAACGAAGTACTGTACGGAAAAGACTACACAAATCTAAGACCAAAGGAAAGAATAAATAATCAATTGCAGGTTTACAAAGAAAGAAAACAAAAAGAGTTAGTACAAGTAAAGAACAAAATAAAACAAGAAAAACTCAAACGATTTAGAGAACCGCTAGAAAACAATAAAATTAATAAATTAAAGACATTAAATGAAGCATATCTAAAACAAAACCCCCGACTAATAACCAAATTCAAAAAACCCTTATACCTGAAATCCAAAATAAAGAATTATAACGATAAGTTCAAAACAATAAATACAAAAACGAAAAGCAGAGAACGAAAGGTAAAAATTGATAAGATCAAAATTTAACTGTTTCAGAACCTCACATGGGTTCGCCGAAATAAAAAACATCACAAGTAACCCCGGATTTCTATTGCATACAATTGGTAAGTGCTACCTAAAAGAAAGCGAACAATTACACTATTATTATAACGACATAAATCCAATATACACTGAATACACAAAATTAGAGCAACTCATCAATAATGAAGTCAAACAATTAACTAATGAAACATTTCTTATTGAAAATGGCAAAATTATAAATTTCAAAGAACTCGAAACTAACATAATCAAATTATTCGGAAGAAGGAAGAAGAGAGGTTTGATAAATGGATTCGGATCTATAATAAAATCAATAACAGGTAATTTAGACGCTGCTGACGAAGAACGTTACAATACAATTTTAGAACAACTCAGTAGTAACCAAAAAGTATTACAGGCACAAACAAACGAAATTATCCGCCAACAACAAACTTTGACCGATAAATTTAACAAAGAATTACAAACTGTAAGACTAGACGAAAATAAACTACGAACGACAATTAACGAAATAATTGTAATAATGAAACAGGACAAAAGTTGGAAAGCGCTTATGCACACTGAAATCCAAATTAATAAAATTTTAATATATATTCAAAGACTCAAAAGCATAGTAGACAATGTCATAAAATCCTTAGAATTCTGCTCTTTAAATCAATTAGACATAACCATAATAGATCCCAGTAGTCTCCAAAACATTACACAGAACCCAAATATACTACAAACACTCGAAACGGTATATGTTACTTGTACACTACAAAATAATAAGATACACATCTTATTAGCGGTCCCAAATTACACAAAAAAACTTATACCCAATTCAACAATTTACTCCAGTACCATATTACGATTTATCATACAAACAATTAGTAGAGGAAAACAATATGATTACTAGCTATAATAACATATATATATATCCATACGTAAATTTATAAATAATAAATATTGTATAACAAATTATAACCCTATTAGCAATTGTATTAATAACATACTAAACAAACAAATATATGATGATTGTCTAAGCCAAGAGATTGCAACAAAAAATTACATTTCACAAATACCATTTACAAATAAAGTAATTATATTTTCCCCAAATCCCCAAAATTTAGAGTTTAATTGCGGAGACAACTACAAATATAAACAAGTACAGGGTATCTTCATCAATGAACAAGATATCTGCACTATAAAAAATTGGCAATTCCAAAAGTACGAACCATTATATCAAGAATACATTTTCAACACTATAAAAGAAATAGAAATTAAACAAATACCAGAAATAAATAAATTGAATAGAGTCAAGTTAAATATTACACACCTAGACCAAATCAAATCTATAAAAGGGATTGACAATCACCATGTACCTATATTATATATTATTTTAAGTATTATAAGTATCATTATTATACTCATATTATGTAAAAAGAGAATATATACTCGTATTTTAGAATATAAGCAGAAGAAAATTGTGAACCAAGAAAAGATAGACTTAGAATTGAATCCTCTGAAATAATGTCATTTCTTGAAGGAGAGGAGTTATGATTCACTACCATCTAGAGTTATGATTCACTACCATCACAAATGCCATCATTTCTTATCAAATTTGTTTATGATAAACTTAGTATATAAACTAGTGTATAGTTAGGCATAAGTGTTATTTGTATCACTTTCTACAAGCTGTTATTATGTTCAACAACGAATCTGTTTAAATAAAGACTTGAAGTTAGAAAATAAAAATTAATTTTTTTTGAAAAACTTCGATTCCAAAATCAAAATTTATATATATATACATATATATATATAATTTTTTGGTAAATAAATAACATATAAATATATGAATAACTATATTTTTATTCGCCCCCCCCTGAGAAAAAATCTTGGCTACGCCCATGTTTCCTGCTAATAAAGATTACCCCTCCTACCATACTCGTTCTGCTTCTCTATTACGTAAGCTTACCTAAATTTAAATTCAGTAAATCTGAAAAAAATTCTTTAAATTTTGATTTGTATAACGTTCTGCCAGAAAATGTCAAACTTCTTGATGAAAATAAATTTAAATTAATCTTAAAACGATATTTATTAAGTAAAAGTTTTACTCTATTGAAGATTATTTAAATTGTAACCATGTCATATGAATGCATTATGCTAGGTGTTTTTTGTTTCTGACTTGCTATAATAATATTTATGTATTAAGAGCGTAAGGAGGCTGTTATGGCCTGCGGCGGGATTTTGAGCCCAAAGCGTAACCCGAGGGATAAAAACACGTCAAAGGCCATAAAAACAAGTTACGCTCGTGCTACATACAAAACTTTATGCACGAACGAAAATTTTCAAATTATGAGAATTGCAGCGAAAAGAATTTGTCCTCGAACATCCAGTATCTAGTGTTGCTATGAAAGCGGAAAACAACAGTTTATTGTTTGTTTATTAGTTCTGTCATTTGAGTTTTATTTTGTGTATCTCCGTGCTTTACATATAAATATCACAAAATTAATTTTCATTTGTCATTAAAGAATATAAAAATTTTCGATTTGTAATAAAAACTTTTCATGTTGCCTGTTTAAATTGTTTATAGTGTAGGTTATAATTTGGTTTGATGTGAGGCCCGCGAGCTATAAAATAACGTTTATGCACGGACGTATCATAATTTGACAATTATACACGAATTTCTTTGACATAAACGTCATTTTATAGCCCACGGGACTCATTATAGCCCGCCGGGCTATAATGAAACGTCAAATCAAATTATAACCTACAATATAAACAATTTAAACAGGCAACATGAAAAGTTTTTATTACAAATCGATTTTTTTTATATTCTTTAATGAAAAATTAAAATTAATTTTGTGATATTTATATGGAAAGCACGGAGATACACAAAATAAAACTCAAATGACATAACTAATAAACAAACAATAAACTGTTCATAGCAACACTAGATACCTACTGGATGTACGAGGACAAATTCTTTTCGATACAATTTTTCTAACACTCATAATTTGAAAATTTTCGTCCGTGCATAAAGTTTTGTATGTACCACGAACGTAACTTGCTTTTATGGCCTTTGACGTGTTTTTATCCCTCGGCTTACACCTCGGGCTCAAAATCCCGCCGCAGGTCATAAAAGCCTACTTACGCTCTTAATACATAAATAACTATTATGTTAAAGAAATTAGTGCATAATTGTCAAATTATGATACGTTCGTGCATAAACATTTTAATGTAATATAGTTAAATAAACAATATACAATATTTATTTTGCGCGTAGGCCCGATTTAGAGTAAAAATAGGAACTAACAATTATTATTACAATCAATTTTCTGTTTGATTAGTCATTTTCTTTATTGTAATCAAATATTACAGAACTTTACCCAAATATTGTTTTTTATTGTATTTAACATGTCTTCTGCACACATATAATTCTATCTATTTTATATCATTTTCATGTCAGAGATTGTTACAATTTATTAACCAGATTGGCAGTATTTCTGATGGATATATGCATTTTACCACAATTTTACCTATAATTTCAAATATTTAATTAATAAAACAATAAGAAAAATTAAATATACTTCCCAGAAAAAGCTTTCACAATGTCACTAAAAATGTTGATATTTGACAATGACATGTGTCATGTTATAAACATTGGAATTTGTCAACTGGTTTCCTTAGTGCCTTGGCCTCTGCGATTAATTCACTCTATAAATTATAGTGTCTTTATCTCTAAATCTATACAAGATATAATAAAAATTTTAAGTGTATTAGATGGAGAATTTTATGTTCTTCAATATTTAATAAAAAAACCTCCCAAAAAATTATATTTAGAAGAATATGAAACTACTACTTCCGGTTGTTCAATTGTTACCAAAACCTTTTCAGCTCTTCTCAGGAATGACAGATTGAGGAAACTGCAGTTAAATATTTTTTAAGTCTTATAGTATTTGAGGAATCGTGACTACAACATCCAGACATACATACACACACACACACATACACACATCCACACACACACACACACACATACACACACACACACACACACAGACATCATTTTAAAAATGTTATAATCGGATTCCAGGGACCCTAAATCGTGCTTATTCAATAAAATCTGGATATGCCAATTTTAGCATGAATCCAATACCTCTCTTAGCGAGAGGTAAAAATACAAGTATGTTACATATACGGTAAGATGTGTATGATAATACTTATTACAAAATAAATTGCCTTTAAATTTTTAAAATTTTGTTAAAGTAATTATAAAAACAATAAAAAAAATTCTAAATGCAATGCACGTACAAGAGTACAAGACACGCATATTATACGTGCCAAGCCACGCGCGTTACCTTGCACTTACTTTTTGTGTTCGTTTTTTTCGAAATCGGTGAGTATTTTGGAAAAAAATTTCAAATAGAAAAACTTCTTTGATTCATTTACTACAACTTTGTCGCTGTATATTAGAATCTATCTCGTAAGAACGAAAAGTTTCTCGATGTTAGTTTTTATTATTTTTCTTATCAATTTAGAAAAAAATATGAATTTTTTATTACATAAACACATTCTCGAAACAAAAATAAATCATAACCTAAAAAAATCAAAACGATATCTTCAATAACTAGAAAGATATGAGCAGTTAAATTTAAAAATTGTGAAGAAATTTAAAAGAGGTGATTTTTTTGGAAAAATGTAAACTTTCGAATGTTCGCAATGAGATAGAACATTGCGAAAAACACCATCAAATTTGTCGGAAAATTTCCTATAAGATTATGTAAGTTTTAACTTTAGAGCAAAAAGTACGGGGTACCCTTTGAAATAAGCTGTCTAGGAAGGTTTGGAAGAAGACGTAGTTTATACTACTGACTTTTCCAAAGCGTTTGATCGCATCGATCATTATATTTTAATTTAAAAGCTATGATATTTTGGATTTAATGAGAACTTATTAAATTTGTTTGTCTTATTTGGATTGTAGACCTCAACATTAATGGAATTTACTCTAACTCATTTATAGCATAGTCAGGAGTTCTACAAGAGTCAGTTCTTAGGGCATTTATGTTTCTTTTATTTAAAAATGATCTTCCAGATGTTATAACTAGTTGTAACATGCTTATGTTTGTAGATGATGTGAAATTGTTCCAATCAATTAAATCTCTTGAAAATTGTTCACAACTTTAGTCAAATTTAAATAAAATACAAAACGTATACTCTTAATAAGTTACACTTAAATATAAAAAAAATCTTTTGTGGCCAGCACAATACCTCTCGCCATTTCCATTTTATGTTATATAAGTAGGTATTGTATTGAACTTCGCTATCGAACCGTCGTTTTATAATAAAAAATTACAGAACTTTAACCAATATTCTTTTTTTGTATTTAACATGTCTTCTGCACACAATTATATGTATTTTTCATTGTTTGAGGAAATTCCTAAATATCAGAGATTCTTCCAATTCATTAACTAGATTGACGGTATTTCTGATGGATATATGCATTTTACCTATAATTTTAAATATTTAATTAATAAAACAATAAGAAAGATTAAATGTACTTCCCAGAAAAAGCTATTAGAATGACACTAAAACTGTTGATTTTTGACATTGACATGTCATTTACAAACTATGTTATAAACATTGGAATTTGTTATCTGGTTTCCTTAGTGTAGTTTAGCCTCTGCGATGTATTATATCCGATTATTCTATATATTATAGTGTCTTTATCCCTAAATCTAAACAAGATATAATAAAATTTTAAAGTGTATTAGATGAAGAATTTTATGTTCTTTAATTTTGTAATAACAAAAATTTCCAAAAATTTGTATTTAGAAGAATTTTTCTAATAAACTACTACTTCCGGTTGTCCAATTGTTACTAAAACCTTTTCAGCTCTTCCCAGGAATGTCAGATTGAGGAATTCATAGTTAAACAGGTCTTAAGTCTTATAGTTTTTGAAGAACCGTCCTTCCAACATCCAGACATACACACACATACACATACACACATCCACATACACTCACACAGACATCATTTTAAAAATATTATAATCGGATTCTAGGGACCTTATACCGTACTTATTCACTAAAATCTGGATATGCGATTTTAGTATGAATCCAATACCTCTCTTAGCGAGAGGTAAAATGTGTCAAATTATGACATATACACGCAAATGTGAATTTATAGAGCATGACTATACTATAAACAATGAGCATTTGAACCGTCCGAGTATTGTAAAAGACTTAGGTGTTACTTTTGCTCCAAAACTAACATTTGAATTCCATGTTACCAATGCAGTGAGCAAAGCTAATAAAACTGTTGGTTTTATTATACGTAACGTAACACTAAATCATTTAAAAATATAATTGCTTTGAAATTCCTCTTTTTCGCGCTTATGAGATCTAGTTTAGAATACTGTTCTTTAGTTTGGGATCCGCGTTCCGATGGCTCGAAATTAGCTATTGAAAAGATACAGCGAAAATTTTTTAAAATTCGTGTTTACGATTTGTCTGCAATATCCGCAAATTTCATCACATTTCAATCTATAGAGAGTTAACAAAAATGGATAACTTTGAATCTCGTACGAGAAAAATGCATTTAACTTTAATTCATAAAATTTTTATAACTAGTACTCCTCGTTCTCTGTACGATAAACTTGTTCCAAAATTTTATAATTATAGTCTACGAATTAAGATTTTATATATTGTGCTATCGTTAAAAAAAGAAAAATTGAAATGCTCATTTTGCTATTTAGCCCATACATTATACAATACTTTATCAGACAGTATGAAATCTCTTCCTTCCTGTAATTTTTTTTAAAATACTAATTAAGGAAATATGAAGATTTATGTGTGCATGAATAATTAAGTATTCTCCTGTGATAGGGTAAAGGCACCAGTTATGGACACTGACCCAATGGTTGACATTTTCATATTTTATATTAAAAAATAAGAAACTGTATTTACTTATAAAGGCGTATTATGTACGATAAATTACTTTGATGAGTTATTTCGAACATCCACTCCGGGTGGTAAAAATATCTTTATAACAATATAAAAAAATCTGTTGTGGCCAGCACAAAACCTCTAGCCATTTCCATATTAGGCTATATAAGTATTGTATTGCACTTCGCTTTCGAACCGTCGTTTTATAACAAAAAATTACAGAACTTTACTCAAATATTGTTTTTTATTGTATTTAACATGTCTTCTGTACACATATAATTCTAATTATATCTATTTTTCATTGTTATGAGGAAGTCTCTACATGTCAGAGCTGGGCAAGTTACTTTTAAAATGTAACTAGTTACAGTTACAGTTACCTCCAAAAAAAAGTAACTAAGTTACTTAAGTTACAGTTACTTTGGTGAAAGAACTAAGTTATTTACTAGTTACTCATTAAAAGTAACTTAGTTACTTTGAGTTACTTTCTAACTACTTTTAATGGCGTGAAGTGTAGACTTAGACTGTTGACTTAGTTATTGTGTAGTATACATATCATGGAGTTTTTGCACTAACTACGTTAACCTAAATTTTAACGTTATTGCTTGGCAACACCCAATCAGATTATTATTCTTAATGTTAACGGACCTACAGGGCCTTATTACCGCCTAGGCCCACGAGGCCACGGCCTAGGGGCCGCTTTGGCAAGGGGCCCGCAGGGCCCGGTTGCTGTGATTTTTTTAAAATTTATTAATTTATTTTTCAATTTTGATTTCTTATACCAAGATATAAAGAATCTACTTTCTTTCTAACATGACATGACCATTATAATGTATAAAATATGCAGACATTATTTCCTAGACTTATTAGTGGATAATGATTAATTTACTGGAAACCTCGGATCAGACGTCGATTTTCAATCTGAGGCCTCGCGCTCACATGGGCCCCGCACATTCAAATATCTAAGAAAATTTGATGAAAAAGTATCTTTTTCTAATTATTTGGGGCCCCGCTACGCTAATAACATATTCCCGAGACCCGGCAAAATTGCCAACCGTCCCTAGAGAGGAGTAACAAAATATTACGCTAAAATTTCATCTCAAACTAGAATCGAGCATGCGGTACTGTATAATTGATCAGCTTTTCTCTCAGCAGGCAATTTTATTTTTTTCTTTAATAAATAAACTTACATTATAATTATACAAATATTTGTATGTACTGTTTTTTACTATAAAGAAGGAGGAGGGCCCGAAAAAAAATTTGGCCTAGGGCCCAAATATCTGATAAAAAGGCCCTGCGGACCTACATTATAATATAATATAAAAATTGACATTTTATCTAATGAGAAGGGAATTTGCAAAAATGAGACGAATTCAAGTATTGCAACCCTTGGAACAACGAACAAAATACACTATTTTTTGTATAAAATTGGAATAATTTTCATGATTTAGTGGCAGTTTAATTATAATTTATTAAAACGTATTATTTGTAAGCGAGGAAAACATTTGAAAATAATATACTTATACAATAAGTCAAATTTAACATTGAGTTACTTTGTAGTTACTGTAAAGTTACCAACTACTTTTCCGCAGCAAGTTAAGTTACAATTACAGTTACCATATTTTAAAAAGTAACTAAGTTACGTTACAAGTTACGTAAAAGTAACTAGTTAGTAACTAAGTTACTAAAGTAACTAGTTACTGCCCAGCTCTGCTACATGTCAAAGATTCTTCCAATTCATTAACCAGATTGGCGGTATTTCTGGTGGATATATCCTTTTTACTACAATTTTACCTATAATTTCAAATATTTAATTAATAAAACAATAAGAAAAGTTAAATATACTTCCCAGAAAAAGCTATCAGAATGTCACTAAAACTGTTGATATTTGACAATGACATGTGTCATGTTATAAACATTGGAATTTGTCAACTGGTTTCCTTAGTGCCTTGGCCTCTGCGATTAGTTTACTCTATAAATTATAGTGTCTTTATCTCTAAATCTATACAAGATATAATAAAAATTTAAGTGTATTAGATGGAGAATTTTATGTTCTTCAATATTAAATAAAAAAAACTCCCAAAAAATTATATTTAGAAGAATTTTTTTAAAAAACTACTACTTCCGGTTGTTCAATTGTTACCAAAACTATTTCAGCTCTTCCCAGGAATGTCAGATTGAAGAAACTGCAATTAAATATTTTTTAAGTCTTATAGTTTTTGAGGAATCGTCCTTCCAACATCCATACATACACACACACACACACACACACACACACATATACACACATCCACACACACACACACACAGACATCATTTTAAAAATGTCATAATCGGATTCTAGGGAACTTAATGCTTATTCAATAAAATCTGGATATACGAATTTTAGCATGAATCCAATACCTCTCTTAGCGAGAGGTAAAAATTAGTATGGTTTGTGCATCACACGAAGATACATGATCTAACTTGTTGCCGAGTAAGTATCTTGTTTAAGTATTTCTTTTGCAAGTTTTATTTAAATACTTGTTTGTTTTATCATGTTTGCTTTAGGTTAGTTAACTAAATTATAGTTTAATCTCCTCATTTCACAAATTATTAGTTGATATTTAATTATAATTATTATTTTGAAGTTAGATAAAGGTGTCAATTATTGGAGCACAATTCTGAAATATTTACCCAATGGATGACACCCAGTGTCATCTTTTGGTGCAGACTCACTTTTCCTTAACTCTGTTCATAGAGTCTAATTTCATGTTGATTTATCTTCAAATATAGGCAATAAAAGTATCGCAGCTGTGACTTCACCATATCCAATAGTTGACACCCATGTCATCATTTGGTGTAACAAATTTTGTGTTATAAATTTACGTATCCAATGATTGACATCTTCGTTTTTTCATAATTATTTTTAGAATGGAAGTGAAAAAGACCAAGGGCAAAGAGAAAGAAATATTGCGGTATTCCAAAGAAACATTAGAAAATGCTCTTAAATCGGGTACCCCTATAAAAACGGCTTCAAGATTGTATAACATACCAAGAACAACATTAATTTACAAAACCAGTGGAAAGTCCCCAATTCATTGCAGAATGGGACCAGCAACCATTCTAACAAATGAAAAGATTAAACATATTCCATCGCCTGTTAAAGATGTACCAACACCTTTTGGCCGTAAACCTCTTAAACCATTATACTTCAAAACGATGTCGTGAAAAAATACCATCTATAGCTACTTCTGTCCAATGGAAGAAATATTATAGTGATAAGAAGCTAAAGAAAGAAAAAGCAGAATTAGAAAAACAAGAAAGGAAAAGGAAACGTGACGAGAAAAAAGAACAAAAAGAAAATATGAAGCGAAAAATATTTGCTCATCAGACTTCTCAACCAATGTACCCAGTGAGTCTGAGGATGAAGGCGATGATTAGGGTAAAATGAGTACTAACAGTGAGGAAGAAAATGAGCCAAACGAAAAATTTGATACTAAAATGAAGCGTGCTAATATGTTTTACCAAAAGAATGATTACATGATAATAATTTATGAAAGTGAATATTATCCAGGCATGGTAGTTAATGTCGATGAACAGAACCAAAGAGTATTTGTAAAATGTATGAAGATGAGCTCTTTAAATTAGAAATGGCCTAATTTATATGACTGTATGTGGTATGAAGTAACGGAAATAATACAAAAAATTAATAAACCCAAGCTTATTAACAAACGTGGACTGTATGCAGCGTTAAAGAAATTGAATTTTATAGAAATTGAATTTTATAGAAAATTTAAATAGACTTTTTGTTATTTCTATAAATATGCCAAATTTAAATACTTAAACGTTTATTTTTTACACTAATATATATTCAGTTCTGATATTTATATATTTTCTTTACATATGTAGTGTAAAACTTGCTGTATTTACCTCTGACTTAATAAATAATAATAAATTACTAGTGTTAATTATTAGTATCACAGTGTGTCATCTATTGATGTGAACCTATTTTTGGAGTGTCAAGCATTGGTGCAAAAATATGTAAATTTTCAAAAAAATATTTTTCATTACCTTAGATCACTTTAATTAAATTAATGCATGCAAACTGAAGAGGTAAGTACTGTTAACTAATATTTATAAATTTGACAATGTAAATGCTCATTAATTTCCGCAAAGAAAATAAAATCTACAAAATGAGGTCTTAAAGTGTGGTGCTATTACCTTATTATCTGCGAAGCTTTGCTGCATTGTTTATTGTTTAAAATAGTAGTTGCCTGTTCAACATATATTCTCTTTTTGCTATGTATATATATATGTCTTTTATCTGATAGTAATATCGGCGTTCATTTCTGTTGAATTGTATGATTTATGTATTTGGTTGGGTTGAAAAGCAGCCTTTGGCTGAACCCCGCCTTTGACTGATGTAAATAAAGTTCTATATTATTATTATTATTATTATTATTATTATTATTTTTATTATTATATATAAAAGAAATAAATATATCATCACGGCATATTACCCATTTCTGGATATGCCAGTCTCTACAACACATGTAGACATCGGTAATGATGACGATATATTTTATCGTGTAGGCGCTTACAAGGCGTCACCTCACGGGCACTAGTAGGGAAAGATAGGGCATTCTAACTCAGCCTACAGCCTACACCCTGCAGGGTGTCATTAATTTTTATCTTTCTTATTTGTGACGGTATGCGTTATGCGCAATGCAATAAGTAAGGTGTTTTTTCCTACTAAATGAAAACACGTAAAATACAATGGCGGTGTTATTTTTACAATTTACTTATTATTTTTAAAATATTAATTTTATACTATTACAAAAAGATAACACATTTTGTTAGAGGTAAGAGTTTTTTTTATAAACATTGTAGAATGAAGTGCACGAGAACGTATTATCATGAATATATTTCCGCATTGTTTTGATTAAATTTTTTTTTATTGCTGATAAAAACCCATAGGCGTAGACATTTATTTTAATATTAGAATTAAAATATGTGTGATAAAGAGTGAATCGGTGTAGAATGTAGACGAGCACAAAACCCATTTATTTTCTACGCCTATGTTTATATTGTTATAATATTGTAATACCGGCAGTATATTAAGAAATACACAATATTAGAGTATAAATAGAGCTTTTATTATTAAGTGTAATATATTAACAAAAATGTTGATTACAAATTGAATTCAATACAATTATTACTAAACTAATTGAAACATTAAAAATATACAGTTATTAAAGTACAAATAAGACTTATTACTAAATACAACATATTAAAAAAACTCCAATTACAAATTAAATTCATTACAATAACAACATGTAACTGACGAATGTGGAATGCACATGGTACAATAGTTATTATTTTTATCGCATAAAAATTATACATATTATTGTTACTTAAAATTATATGTTTTTTTTAATATTAGCATAATACCATTTTTCTGATAATAAATTATTAATACACAAAAAAGAATGAAATAAATTTGGGTATTATTGTAAAAGATTTATTTTGCATTTACATACTACTAACAATATTTGTTAATGGATTATAGTTAATTATTTTATCATGTATAATTAAACAATATACAGCTGTATTTTCTGGAACATTTTCATTTGTTTCAAATTCCATTCTTATATCAACTTTACCCGATTTTAATGTTTCACTCTGATGCGAACAATCTATGACTACCAGTGGTGCTGTATTGATAAATTCATGAGGTGTGAATATAGGCTCACATGATCGTTCATAGTAAGACAACTGAAATTGAGTAAACATTTCATATAACATAGCCCAATGATTATTTTTAATATTTAAATTTAAATTATCATATGGGTACATATCAGAATTTAAATGCAACTTAATATTACTCAAATTACAGTGATCAAATTTACTCATGTCCTTATTAGGCTTGTTTTTGCGATCTGTCTGAAATCCAACAATGATGAAGCGAGGTGTTTCCATTTGTGTTGTAGCTTTGATTGGCCAGGAGTGACGTTGTGTTTTTTGTAGGAGTGGATATTCATGAAGTTCCCAGCTACGAAAAGCTATCTCCAAATTAATGCTCTCCTCTATATACTTCATAAGCATTAGTCTCTCAGCATCGGCTACCGATATATGTGGAATTTTCCAGTGAACTTTACTTAATTCAATTTTCATATTTTCATTGGCGGCGCTGTTTTCAATTGCATTCACATCAGTACTGCTTCGTATGAGAACTAATTCTTGTTGTAAATTTAGGATAATTTTTTTAAAATCTTCGCAAAATCCTAAAAGCATATTGAGAGGAATGCATACATTGAAATTACCGTGACTATCAACTATTTGTTTAGTATCAACCAAAGGTGACCAACCAGCATTTTGTAAACGTTTACTTTCATTTATATTGTAGGAGACGTAACCTTTCATAGTTGAAGTAATTCCTGGATTTCGAACCCTATCTATTACTATCCCTCCAATTTCATATCGAATTTCACTAAATAAAAATGCAAATGCATTGTTAATTAATTTAGCTGTGGTCGATACTTTATTATCATTCGTGAGAAGTTTACCCTCAATATAAAGTATACTATTCCATGGTAGAGTATACAAGTCTTGTTGCTGTATTGGAATTCGAATTTCATCATTATTGTTTAAAGTTGTGGAAGCATACGGTTGGTGCGTGTGCTTTTCAGCATGACTGATTGAATCATCAAATAAGGCCTTGTCTGATACGTTTAATACATTACAGTTCATTTTGATGAATGCAGAGAATATTTTTTAGATTTTTTATAATGAACTTCAATCCAAATAATAAATGTTTTTATTCACTTTCTTTGTTTATTGTTGTCCCGATTGAACTTTAAACCCAAGTGATTTTAGAAACTGATAATTGATGGATGTTAACCCTTCAACAGTCTTCTTTTGAGTGATGTAATTATAGTTTCGAGCAGTATTTGTATGCTTGCGAGCAGTATGATTAAAATTAATCCCCATTTTGTTTTTTAAGATGTAGTCTTACCGTTATGGCTTCTCCTCTGAAATTAATTAACTTTCCGTCTTGGTCAACTATTTTAAGGGTTAAAGAATTTATTACACGCGTGCTAATTGGTAAATAGATTATTTGATTTGGAGCCTCTATAATTTTGAATCCTGGCGGGACGCGCGGGAAAAATTCATGAATTATATGCACATTTTTACTATTTGAATAAGAATTTATAGTTATGCTACACTCAATACACACGGCATTTACTTTAATTATAGAAACTGGGTTGTCAGATTCATGTGATTTATTAGCCTCTAATCGACGAGGTTTAAACCCTAGAATATTACCAATTGAATCCTCCGGTACAAAATTTATCTCCTTATTGCTTTTAATTTCACACTTAAGAGTATTGTTATTTGCTACAATGTTTAATTTGGTATTTGTATCTAACTTTTTGGTTAAAAATTTATTTATATCTTCAATTTCGTAAGAACCTTCTGGAATAGTAATTACATGACTACCAATATAAAATTTATCATTTTCAATATTTGGTATAGCATTATAAACTTCAAAACTTATTAAACCAAGAACATATTCCGATTTATCGTCAAGTACAATCGGCGGATAAAAGGTTTTATTTATAATTGATTCATTATGAAAAAGCGTAAATGTGTATGGCATGATGGTTCAATTAATACTGAAGGGTAATTATAATTATTTTTATGAAAATGCTAAACATAAAAGATAATATTTTAGTTTGTTTGGTGGCGCTAGGTTTTCATAACTGTCAAAACAGTTTTTAGTATATTCATAATATTTATAATAATTTTATTATGGAAAAGTAAAAGTTACCCATCAGTATACCGAAACATTGAATTTATATTTATAGAAATATCAGGAAACTAATTTTGTACAAATTCATAATTAATTGTAGTAAACTCACATTTAGATATTTCTACTAAACTACAGTAACTATTAACTGTTTTGAATTGTCATTCGACATTAGTTTTACTTATCCAACTATTGTGTTTATTATCAAATCCAAGCCATTTAACAAGTACCATATCACCCTTCCTTTTTAAAATTTTTTCAACAAGATATACATTAGGATACTTTACTCTTTGTAATTCATATTCATAAAATCCCCCTTTTATAATTTGTCCCGACTGGTCTTTAAGAATATAAGTAATAGGATTTGTTACTTGAATCGAATGTATATTAAAAATTTCATTAGACCAATTAGGAGTATAACCTTTCACAAAAGCCCCTCTATATTTGCTTATACGCACAAAATCACCCAATTTAAATTTTCCTTTTCCAACCATTTTAATATTACTGTAAACACTGTTAAGAAGTAATTTTTCATTCTTTTTACTAACATCAATAGGTTTCATATTAATAGTTCTGTGCTTTGTATTATTATACTTTTTTGTAAGTTTAGGTAATAGACTCAACCACTTATATGTACCCTGTAAACTAAACTCTTTCCACATCATTGATTTTATGGTACGATTAACTCGCTCAACAACAGATGCCTTTTTAGTACTATAGCTTGAATAATGATTAATATTATATTTACTCATTAAATTTTGAAAATTTTGATTATAAAATTCTTTTCCGAGATCAGTTTGTAAATTTTGAGGAATTCGATTACTACCAAGCAAAATACTTTTCATAGCATCTGAAATTTCAGAACCTGTTTTGTTTTTCACAGGTTTGGTCCACAAAAATTTGGAAAATACATCAATTACAACTAAAATGTATCGATATCCTTTATTTATTCTAGCATAAGGAATCATTTCAACTAAATCCGCTTGAAATAAGTCATCTATTTCTTTTGTAATAACACGCCTTCTGGGAAAATGCACTCGCGCTGGTCTATGTATTTCTTCCACAATTTCGCGTTTAATTTTGGACATAATTAACAGATGTTTCCAGTATAATTTCCATATATAATTCACTAGTTTTTAAGTTAACAGGGCTGGGATATATTGTCAATTTATCTCCTTTTACAACATCTTTATTAACTATTATTGAAATACGGGGATTCTCATTAATTCGATAGTTTAGTCGTTCGTTTGGAATATTTAAATTAATTTGAATTATTTTACCAGTACAAGGTAAATTGTAAAAAGACAAATTAGGGCTATTTATTATATTATAAATATCACCTTGTAGTTTTAATTTTAAATTAATAACAATGGTGGATTTTAAATTATTTTTCACTTTAACCAATTCCACTTTAAATTTATTTTCTAGTATATTTATTTTATTTATACAGCCAAATTCTAATTCCTTAATTTGTTTTGAAACAAGAGATAATAAATTATTAGAATATTTTTTAGTTTTATAATGCTCAATATGACGACCGAACTTGTCAAGAGTCATTATAGCACTGTCGCTATTTTATAACACCCGCTTCTTTTAATTCCTCAATTATTGATATAATTTCATTATTATGACCTGTATGACCGGCATCACGTGACGCAATTAAAAGACGCAGTCTATCAACCAATTCATTCACATTATCCCAGTATACATACTCCACTCGTTTTTTAGTTAATTTTTTTAAATAACTTCCACCTGACGTGGAACTCGGTTTTTTAGATATTGAACTTATATATCTTAAAGCTGGACTCCCTCCTGACGTAGAACTTGATTTTTTAGAAATTGAACTTATTTTTTTAGAAATTGGGGCAACTTTCTTCCGAGGGTCTAACATTGGGGCAATAATGGAAGTATACTTCTGAGATCTGTTCCCCGCAACTTGCTCACTGTCACTATAATTTCGACGGGCAGCGTTTGTTCTTTTTACAATATCAACATAGTTTTTACGATCAGTCTCCGTATATCCTATCGGCTGTTTTTTAAATAACAGCTCATATAAACCTGGTGTTCCAATATACTTTAGATCTTGTATAACTATATCCTTACCCACAATTTTTAACTCAGAATCGCCTATAGAAAATTTATCAGTATTTACATCATGACGCACGCCATATTTGAAATCATATGAATCTTTGTTATCTGTTACCATTTCTTCAACATATTGTCGAGGTAATGGATCGTACTGATCTAAATACTCCCTAAATGAGGGCTCCTGAGTTAAATTCAAAATATCCTCTCTAGTTAATGATGGACGACTTTCAATCATGGATGACTGATTTTCAATAAATACGTCATCATCATCTCCACCCTCATCCATTGATTCTGCCACTACACTTGTTTCTAAAAATTTAGGACCCAATAAAGTTTCATTTTTGTTAGATATTTTCTCCTCCTCCTCATCCTCCTCCTTTACTTCTTCTTTTGGTTCACTTTTAACTTCTTGTTTTATATTGGCCATTGGTAAATGAACTGCAATATCTTTTAAAGATTTAATTATTGGTTTATACTGCGATTCTAACTCAATTTTTCTATGTAATGCACCAAGCCTAAGGTTTTTAAGCTTCTGTTTAATAATATTCCGGGTATTAATTATATCCTTTGTTAATTTTTCATTCATTTTTAATAACAATAACAGGTAAAAACAGATCCAATAGCAGATAATCAGCTCACAACCAGATAAAAAACAGATCTAACAGCTGTATAAACAAATAAAAAACAGATCCAATAGCAGATAATCAGCTCACAACCAGTTAAAAACAAATCTAATAGCTGTATAAACAACCAGATAAAAAAACAGATCTAACAGCTGTATAAACAAGTAAAAAACAGATCCAATAGCAGAGAATCAGCTCACAACCAGTTAAAAACAAATCTAATAGCTGTATAAACAAGTCAAAAAACAGGTATGATTTAAATTTAATCTGACGTTGTTCTATTTACCCTGTTTTAGATGTTTACAAAACAACAACTAACTGTTATCTGAAGCTCTTGAGCTTGAGGCACTATTATTTATTATAATATACTGATCAAAGCCTTTACGGTAACGCCCTACATTTAAACCACTTTCTTTATTAATAACCAGAAAACCATACTTGTCTTGCCAGCAAAAAGAACAAATATTCTTAAACTTTTCATATGGTAAATCTGTATTCACGTGATCAGTATATACATGTTTTAAATTCATATCATCTTGTTTAAATAATATTAGCAGGTTAACATTATCCCGTATAAGATGTTTGGGAATTCTGGCATACGTCTGACATAAATAAAAACAATCTATAGCCATATGGCGACCCATACAAAAGTATTCTCTAATTACATCCTGTTTATCGCACGCTACATCATCAAATATAAACACAGAGTTGCATTGCGCATTACACGGCTTCTCAATATCTACGTTTTCATTATATGCAAAGCAACCTATTCCTTCAATAGGTTTTAGCAACATTTCTAAATACTTATATTTGGGTTGGAATAATGATTTTGAGTATATATAGACATTCGAAAAACATAGACCATTTTCATGCTCCAAAAGTGCAATCATAACATTTGTTTTACCGCATCCAGAAGGACCTGCTATAATACATCTAACTATACCCGGTAACAACGAACTATGACGCGGTTTACTACTAGCATTCATAAAATCATAATTCTTAACCTCAAGATTATTACTTTGCTTTACGGTCTGCATTTTCATATAAATAAGTGTGCAGCGTTAATTTAGCTCTGTTCGTCACTGACTGCGGAAAAGGTGAAACGTGTGCTGCTTAAATAGTCATAATGAGGGTGCAAAACAAGAAATCTGACAAAAGTTTGTCATTCCCCCATGTAGTTAATCGCGCGCGAAAAGCAATAAAAACAAAAAATAACTCAGATATAAATAAGTCTGCAAAAATTGCTTTTCGTACGATTAAAAAAATAAAGCAAAAAATAAAAAAACCACGAGTTGTATCTGTACCGAAAACTGGAGGGTTCCTACCGTTAATTCCAATTTTTGCCGGCTTGAGTGCTCTAGGTGCACTTGGGGGTGGAGCTGCGGGTATTGCAAAAGCTGTTCACGACGCGCAAGCTGCCACAGAACAATTAAAAGAAGCTCAACGCCATAATAAAATAATTGAAGCCATCGCCATGGGTAAAGGTCTCTATTTAAAACCATATCGAAAAGGACTTGGACTCTATTTAAAAAAAACTCCTCATAAAATTACCATCGCGGGCATTAAGTAATATTGATCTTCAAAAATATGCAAAAGAACTAAAAATTCCATTTTTTAGAGGGGTATTTATGAGAAATAATTTGCCTATAAAAGTAAATCGTAACGAATGCGCCATTGTTAATTTGGATAACAGTAACGGATTGGGGTCGCACTGGGTAGCTTATAAAAAACGTAATAATTTAGTTATATATTTTGACAGTTATGGAAACCTAGCGCCACCAAAGGAACTAGTTAGTTATTTTGGAAACAGCTGTTCAGTACACTACAATTACAGTAGATATCAACCTGATAATAGTGTAAAATGTGGTCATTTATGTTTAGCATTTTTATATGAAAAAATATAATTATCCCTCAGTATTAAATATTATCTAGCTAATGTTAAAAAAGAACATGTAATTTTAAGTAACAATGATGTGTATACATAAATGTTTTACAATAATACCCAAATTTATTTCATTCTTTTTTGTGCATTAATAATTTATTATCAGAAAAATGGTATTATGATAATATTAAAAAAACATATAATTTTAAGTAACAATAATATGTATAATTTTTATGCGATAAAAATAATAACTATTGTACCATGTGCATTCCACTGGCATTCGTCAGTTACATGTTGTTATTGTAATGAATTTAATTTGTAATTGGAGTTTTTTTAATATGTTGTATTTAGTAATAAGTCTTATTTGTACTTTAATAACTGTATATTTTTAATGTTTCAATTAGTTGTAATCAACATTTTTGTTAATATATTACACTTAATAATAAAAGCTCTATTTATACTCTAATATTGTGTATTTCTTAATATACTGCCGGTATTACAATATTATAACAATATAAACATAGGCGTAGAAAATAAATGGGTTTTGTGCTCGTCTACATTCTACACCGATTCACTCTTTATCACACATATTTTAATTCTAATATTAAAATAAATGTCTACGCCTATGGGTTTTTATCAACAATAAAAAAAAATTTAATCAAAACAATGCGGAAATATATTCATGATAATACGTTCTCGTGCACTTCATTCTACAATGTTTATAAAAAAAACTCTTACCTCTAACAAAATGTGTTATCTTTTTGTAATAGTATAAAATTAATATTTTAAAAATAATAAGTAAATTGTAAAAATAACACCGCCATTGTATTTTACGTGTTTTCATTTAGTAGGAAAAAACACCTTACTTATTGCATTGCGCATAACGCATACCGTCACAAATAAGAAAGATAAAAATTAATGACACCCTGCAGGGTGTAGGCTGTAGGCTGAGTTAGAATGCCCTATCTTTCCCTACTGGCACTCATAGCTGGTGTGGAGAGTGCACCACAGGGGCCAATTTTGTGCCATTTAAAATTGGAAATATTAGGCGCCTGCCGGGATCGAACCCGGTTCCCCCAGGTTCGAGACCAGACACTTAGGCACGCGGCCACGGGACCCCATATACAGTGTGTTAATTAAAAAACTGGCGATAGGTGGGGATTCACCAAGCCAAGCTACTTGGCTTGAAATAAAAAAGCTTGGCTTGGCTTGAAAATTCAAGCTTTTTTTAATGTTGGGCTTGGCTTGGCTTGGGCTTGATGGGCACGAGGCTTGGCTTGGCTTGAAAATTTCAAGCTTTTAAATTTTTAGGCTTGGTTTGATTTTCAAGCTTTATCAAGCTTTTTCAAGCTTTTTCAACCCTTTTCAAGCTTTTTCAAGCTTTCAAGCTTTGTAAATGCTCATGCGCGAACTTATTTACGCACGCACATAATATGATAGTTTTATTTCATGTCATTTATTTGTACAGTATATTAAGTAATATAAAGGTATTGATATGTGAAATTAAACTATTAGTTCGGTATCAAGATTTGAATATTGATATTCGATGTGAAATTAATACCGATATATCCGATATATCGATATATAAATGTTTTGTAATACCATTGTACCATGTTTAGTTTTACATAAATTCATTCTGGTAATACTGAAGAATAACTATGTGTAAAGATGAAATAAAACGGTAAAATATGACAATATTGATATGAACATTTAATTTAATTTTATATTTGACAGTAAACGATCAACATAATTTATTATTTTTTATTAAAAGTATAATCGTATACATAGATAAATATTTTTCTAATAACAACAAATAAAAATATTTTACAATTTTTAATGTTTATTGATATTTAGAATTTTATTTTCGAGTTTTAACCTTGCAATTTTTATGTAACTTTTATAAATTTTATTTACTCCATTTTTTTATGCTTATACATTAGTTTGACTTTATTGTATTTTGGTAACATGACGAAATAACCTTCTAATAAACTGTTAAAACTCGTTCATACTCATTTTGCATAATTAAAAAAAAACTCAAGACCCCGGAGACAGAAAATTACGACTTACGGTAGAACAGTGTTTAAATACATATTTTTGGAATTTCATAATGGAATGTAACGGTCAACCTATTTCTTTTACTTCAAATACATCTGGTAATCATAAAAGCCTATACAGATGGGAATTTCCTTGAAATACTCACTCTTTCTTTTGTTGTCTATTTTAAACCCACAGACAAAATCAGTTTATTAGGGGTAGATTAGGGATTTTGCTATGAATAGTATTGAAATATATGTTTACAAACAGAAACTTTCTCTTTCCTACGATTTGGAAATAGTAGAATAACAAAGCATTGGAAATTCTTTGCTACCAAAAATATGACTCAACATTTGTGAACTATTTAACAAAATATAACTATAATATTTATCATAATCATCATACGCAGTCTTTCACCCAAATTACTTTTCGGTGTTAAGTGATATTAATAATAAAAGTACAATAAAGTTCATTATGATGGTGACACTTGGTTAAATTAAGATATTTAAAAATATCACTTGACATGTTTCACAAGATTTCAGTCTCTGAATCAGCCTCTCATCTGTTCGCTTAGCCTTACTGCCTCCTAGACGCGTCAGTACACCACATTGTAGAGCTCCAATAAGAGCGAAACGCGTCTGTGGTTCTGGTTGAGTGACCCAGTCTCTGATAAATGACTGAGAGGTTGATTCTGCGACTGAAATCTTATGAAACATGTCAAGGGATATTTATAAATATCTTAAGTGATATTATTCCTTTCATTCTGAACCAAAATTATCAATTTGTAGCATTACAATGGTCATAAATATTTAATATTTGTTGATGTTTATTGTTTGGTAGGTGTTTAAAATTAAGTACAATGTGATAAATTTAAAAAGTTTATTTTATTAAAGATTTTGTTTATAATTTATTACAGTTACGTAATGATTTAATTAATTAGATTTTATTCAAAGTACTTTTAACTTAATAAATATTTAATAAAAATATTGAATATTTCTATATGTAATGATTGATATTTGTTATAAATTTTATGTTGTACTTATACACATTTCTTCGTATTTTATATTAATACGAGGTGTGGCAATTAAATAACAAAATTGATCTTAGAACATTGACAATGTATAAAATTACACAAAACAAATATTGCCACCTTCAATGTACTCTCCTCCCCGAACCCTATACCTCCCGATGCGAATATTCCATTGTTGGAAGCAATGCCTGCAGGCCTTTTTTGTTAGGTTGTCCATAAGCTCTGCCGCTTTTCTATAGCTACATCGCGGCCCCGAATTTAGTGCCTTTTAACGCGGTATTACAATTTGGGAATAAAAGCAAGTCACATGGCCCTAGGTCAGATAAGTACGGGTGATGTACCAACACGGTGATTTTGTATTTCGTCAAAAATGTCTTGCCGACAGGGCGTTTTTTTCCGGCGCGTTGTCTTCGTGGAGAATCCCCGTGCATGAAGGGTTATCAAAACCTTCTTGTAATATGCTTGGTTAACGAAATGCCCCTCAGGCACCCAGTCCATGTGAACAATCACTCGCATTTCGAAAAAACAATGTCAGTGCACGGCCGACACGCTAATCGTCTCCGATCTCTTTTCTTCCTTCTTTAAATCTTCTAAACTGCTCGAAAACTAGGTAGACCCTCATCACTATAAACATTCTTCAACAATTCGTACATTTCTGCAGCGGATTTTTTAAGTTTCACACAGAATTTCGGATTGACACTAACATAATTCCGACGGAGTACGGGAAAGTAGTTAATTTCAATCAAAGGCTACTACCGAAAGGTTTGCCTAATTATCATGAAATTTTGACAGTGAATGGAGGGAAGATGACAAATTAATATGACATAGCCTGCAATGTTACCAAATTTAGAGGGAAGCCGGAAAAATAAAAATCTCGTTATTTTATTGCTACACCTTATACTACTTGCAATGTTATTATTATTTGAGTAGACAGTGTTTAATAATAATCCTCTTTACAAATTTTGTAAACTAAATAAACTGACAGGTAGTGAAGCTGGTCCTTTTCGGAACCCCAATTCTCAGAAATTTGCAAATTACGGTTTTGTCGGACTCCACAATAATTTTATGAAAAGCTTGAAAAAGCTTGTTTTCAAGCCAAGCTACTTGCCAGTCAAAGGCTTGGCTTGGCTTGAAAATTCAAGCTTTTTTTAATGGTAGGCTTGGTTTGGCTTGGACTTGATAAAACAGAAGCTTGGCTTGGCTTGAAAAATCAAGCTTTTTTGAAAGACAGGCTTGGTTTGATTTTTCAAGCTTTTTCAAACCAAACCAAGCCAAGCTTTCAAGCTTCAAGCCAAGCCCGTGAATCTCTAGCCATAGGCGTTTAACATGGGAAAACAGTTTTTCTTTGCGCAAAAGTCCCCAATTAGTTTTAGACAAAATGTTTCAAATAAGTGTTACAGATAATTATATTCTACGCCTAAATCAGTAAACAGTTTTAATTTTGCACGTGTGATAACTTGTAAAATCTAATTTGAAATTGTATAAAAATATTGCTCATTTCTAGCGATACCCATGGAATTGAAACAAAATTAGAAAGAAATGCGTATCGTTTGAACTGTCAGAAATTCAGTTTTCAATTAAAAGTTGCAGATAATACAATTCTGCACCTAAATCACTACACAGGTATTATTTTTAAAATGTAACACTTAAATAACTTTTATTATTATTATTTCTTCACATTCTATCTATAAAATTAAATATCTGACTGAAACCAAAAAACCATCTTCATATGGACCCCATCTCATGTTGGTATCAAGGGGAACGATCAAGCCAGCAGTGCAGCGAAAGAAGCTGTAGAAGAAAACACACAAACTCTCGTAGATATCCCAGTGTGGGACGCCATAAGTTCACTTAAAAGAAAACTCAAAGAAAAGTGGCTACAAACACTACCAACAATAAATTGAGAGAAATTAAGGATGAAATTACAGTCTGGAAAAATAACACCACAAGAAAAAACACATATTAGAAAATACCCCAGGACCAATATGTTGCAATTCTCCCCTAACAGTGAAGCACGTACTACTTGAATGCACAATACATACCCAAATGAGACAGAAACACCAAATTCCCAATACCATCAAAGAAGCACTAGGAAATTCAACCCAAGCAACAGCCAAAATCATAAATTATCTTACTGATATAAAACTTATTAATCAATTATAAACAATACAATAATATCATATATCCTATTGTATCGGTTCTAATAGCCATTGATGCTGATGATGATGAACCTTATTTTTGAAATTAAAAAAAAAAAAAAAAAAAATCTGACAGTTCAAACGAAATGGATTTCTTTCTAATTTTGTTTCAATATCATGGGTATCGCTACAAGTGAGCAATAATTATACAAATTCAAATTACAAGTTACTAAACGTGAAAAATTAATAATAATAATTAATAAATCTGTTATATATATACAGTATGTCCACGGATCGAATTCCAAAGAGGAAAAACTTTTTTATTTTACAAAAAGATGTATTCTTGATAAAAAAAATTTGCATGTCCCGTAACGACCATTTCAGTTTTAACATTTTCAAATTTTCTTTTAGTTTCAGATGAAAATCGAAAATTGGTCGTTTTATTTGAAAATAAAATAAATTTTCCTTGTCATGCATCTTGGTCTTTTTACATCCAGTATGGAACCAGTTTATAGGAATTTTTTGACCAATTTTTGTGCACCTCTATTTGAGATGATATAAATATCCGGAAACTTTTGATTATTTTCGACAACTCGACGGATCGCTTTATTACCTTTGCCATAACATTGACTTAGGTAAACTCGTTTGTCTTTTGACAACGATTATGGTTGATTTTCCTAACTGACAGTTAATAAAAATAAATAAATAATGGCAATTACCATGACAACGCAAATTTATTTTTTGGGATTTTCAAATAAAACGCCCAATTTTCGTAAATTTTATCTGAAACTAAAAGAAAATTTGAAAATGTTCAAACAGAATTGGCAGTTTCGGGAAAACTTTTATCAAGAATACATTTTTTTTTGTAAAATAAAAAATATAGAAGTTTTGCCTCTTTGGAACTCGGTCCGTGGACATACTGTATATATATATATATATATATATATATATATATATATATATATATATATATATACAGGGTGTCTCAGGACAAGCTTACGCTATCTATATTTTAAATACTATTTAATTTAACGAAATTTGGTATCTAGGGGTTATCCAACATGCCCGTTTTAACTAAAATATTTTCAAAGCAGTAGCACTTCCGGTTTGACCGGAAATTGACCTCAACTTTCTTATTTTAAATGGAATACGCTATATTTTATTTTACCCTTGAATGCAGCGGAAAATTTTACACATGAAGCAATAAAAACATTTTACTCATGATCAACTACTTCCGGCGTTATTCAACTTTTTTTGATTTTTTGTCTGAAATCCGGCACATTTTCAAAACTCTGTATATCGGGAACGAGATCGAATTTTTATAATCTGAAAAAAGCCTTTTATAAAGGAGACTATAAGCTACATTATCAATAAAAGAATCCTTGATTATTTATAAAAATGCGACGGGTACGTTACACCAAAATTTCAGTTGACAAACTTCAAAAAAGACATTTTTTTAAAATGGAACCCACCTCTTTTTATTACATAAATGTGTTCTACGACAAAAAATAAGGGTACTTTATGTAACATGTCCTATGTTGAAAGTTGATAGAATTTCAGTAAATTAGAAAAACATGTAATCTGGGTATAATTATTTTATATATATATATATATATATATATATATATATATATATATATATATATATATATATACAGGTTGGTTGATTTTTCATTGTCCAGCTTATATCTTCTGAAATATTAAAGATACAAGAAAAAGTTATATAGAAAAGTTATTTGATACAACGTGGTCTATAATTTAGCATAAACAATTTTTTCCAAGGCCTACCAATTTTCCAGAAAAATATTTAACTTAGATTTTTTAAATGAAACATATTTTTACGGAGTAAAATTCTAAATTAATTTCTCTTTACAATGATATGTAATAAGTAAGGGTTTACCTTTAAATTATGTCTAATAAAGCAAATAGAAATACAACAAAAGGAGTCTGTGATATTCTATTGTTTATACCAGCAACATATGTCACAGATTGCTACTTGATATTTAAATAAAAGTATTAATAATTTTGTAAATCATCAATGCTAGTAATTCTATTACTTGCTTTATTAGACATAATTTTATTCAAAGGAAAACCCCTACGTAGCCAATGTTCATGTGTGACAGAAGTTACAGGTATAAACAAGAAAAAAAAATTCAGTAGTCTTTAAAATAAGCGAGTTATGACGATTTTTCGGAAAACAAAAGAATTCCAATAACTACAAACCGGGGCACAAAAGTTGTTTATTTTAATGAGTTCTAACTACCATTTTCGGGTGTAACGACTTAGTATTAACACCTTGTATATATATATATACCGAGAGTTTATTTTATCAGTAAACATAGGGTATATCATTGCCATAGTTACGGTAGAATAGAATAGGATAGAATAGATTTATTTAATAGCCCTATGGCTAAACCAATATACATTGAATTTTACAAAAAATCATAACACTTTATACTTATCTACATAAAAAACACTTTAATTTACATTTAAATGAGGACACTGATCCAGCATTTTTAACATCATCAGGTAGTTTGTTAAATTCTATCAATCCTTTATCGAATACAGTATTGGATGTTGCAGTTCTATTTGTTCTCCAAACATAAAAATTATTTTTCTGCCTGGTATTATAACTATGTATATTACTGCACATATTGATATACTTTCTTAAGTACACAGGTAACATGTTCTTAGTTAATTTGTATATAAAGACTAATGTATTGAAAGTAACATAATTTTTAATATTAAGCCAATTTAATTGATTTAGCATCCAATTTACATTTGTGTATTTATTACAACAAAGTATATTTCTCATTGCTTTATTTTGCAATTGTAATTTATCTATTTGGGTGATTTCACATGCATATAATATAGTAGACATGCATATAATATAGTGGTATGAATGTTTGACAGCAATGTATTTAAGCGTTTATTTTATGAGTAAACATAGGCTTTTAACATAGGAAGCAGTTTTTTATAAATACAAAGGTCCGGCAAAAAATTAAGCCATGCTATTGGACATGATAATAGTACATTACTTCTTTTACATTATTTAATATTAATTACTTCAATAATATTGCAAAAATTGCAATAAATTACAAAAATTGTCAAATAAATAATTGTTTCAGTTTTTTACTATGCAATATGAATATATTTACAAATGTCTCCGTGGCGCAGTGGTCATAACAGTAGCGTATGAAAGTTTTGGTTGCGGTTCGATTCCCCATTGGTGTAATTATTTTATTTTTTTACATAAAAATTGTTGAACTTTTAAAAATCAGTTTATATTTCCATATTACAATCATTTAAAAATAATAATAACATTGTAATAAATAAAGAGAAAATGATTGAGAATAATTGATTACAATAATCAAAATATTGATACAATAACAATGCACTGTATTTCCTTTGATATTAATAAAAATAACTGAAATATAATAAATTTGTGTAGATATTATGTCTTTACCAGTGGCGCCGACTCCGTGGGTGCTCCGGGGCTTGAGCACCCGACAAGAGAATTCGTATAGAGAGTATAGAGAGTATAGAGAATGATCTGAATTTTTGATCGGTCGCCATTTTGTTATTTGATAAAATAGAAAATAATTGTAAATACAAATGTTTTAGAGAACCGAAAGCAAATGCTGAAAGTTTTTGTATTTTTTAAATATTCCTTAAAATAAGGGAGTAATGACGATTTTTCGAAAAAAAAGCGCTAATAGCTATGGACTGGGGCTCCAAATAAAAAATTTGAACTAAAAAATGTTTGTTTCAATGAGTTCTAACTGCCGTTTTCGGGTGTTACAACTTAGTGTTAACACCCTGTATTTTCACATTTGTTACTATTACTCAAATCACATTTGTGTAATTGTATGTCAGATTTTTAAAAAAATATATAGAATATAGAATACTACTTTTTAGGTTTCGAGCACCCGACAGAAATATAAAAAGTCGGCGCCACTGGTCTTTACTGTATTTATCAAATAAAATACAATGCATTGTTATTACATCAATATTTTGATTATTATAATCAATTATTCTCAATCATTTTATCTTTATTTATCACAATGTTATTATTATTTTTAAATGATTGTAATATGGAAATATAAACTGATTTTTGAAAGTTCAACAATTTTTATGTAAAAAAAAATAAAATAATTACCCCAATGGGGAATCGAACCCCAACCAAAAATTTCAGACGCTACTGTTATGACCACTGTGCCACGGAGACATTTGTAAATATTTTCATATTGCATAATAATATACTGAAACAATTATATATTTGACAATTTTTGTAATTTATTGCAATTTTTGCAGTATTATTAAAGTAATTAATATTAAATAATATACAAGATGTAATGTACTATTATCATGTTCAATAGCATGGCTTGATTTATTGCCAGACCTATGTATTTACCAAAAACTGCTTCCCATGTTAAACGCCTATGTTTACTCGTAAAATAAACGCTTCAATACATTGCTGTCAAACATTCATACCGTAACTATGGCAATGATATACCCTATGTGTACTGATAAAATAAACTCCCGGTATATATATATATATATATATATATATATATATATATATATATATATATATATAAGCCCTCAGCTGTAATGAAACAACTCCCACCTTATACTATATATTAGATTTAATCATCTGTTTCAATATTTTCAGCTGTTTCTTTATTAAGTAAATTTAACTAATTTTTTAAGTTCCTATTTTCTTTTTTTTTACTTTCCGTCACCTTTATATAAGGAAGGTAATTCTTTGGTCAAAAAATCTGTGGTGAGTTTTTAGTGAATAAGCACAGTGTGTGTGCCTGTATGTTCGTGTGTGACAAAAATTTCTCCGACGATAAATCCAATACTACAATTCTAAAAATTAAAATTCTTTCGTATTCATCTTCTTTACATCTATAGAAAGAGGTGATTAGATTTTGGTTATAATTGGTTAACCGGAAGTTCCCTTATTTGAAGCTCTTAATAGTGTTTCTTGAAAAAACGCAGTTTAATATCATTTTCTGACATTTTATGTGATTATCAATATGAAAGAATATGTTATTCTCTATACAGTTTGATTATACATTAATCTTCATACTCAATAGATATAGAGTTAAAGAATTATAAAGAAATTAATTTTCATAAATCTGACAGCTTTGCTATGATCATGGAAACAGCTGATATAATCAAATAATTCTAATTGGCAGATGTCAGTGTCAAGTGCAATTTACATAGTGTATGTTCGTGTTATAATTTTATTGGATTTATAGAATCTTTTCCAAAGAACTTTCGGTATGGAATTTGTATAAAATAGTATATGTTCATGTTACAATAGTTTGCTGGATAAATATAATCTTTTGGTATGGAATTTGTACAAAGTACTTAGAATTGACGGGAGGTAATGTACTGACCACATCAGATTTTTTTACTATTTGTATTGTAAATTAACAATTAGATTAATAAATATATTTGAAAATCGAAATTAATTTAAATATTTATAATTCGGTTATAGAATTGTGTTGAATATATTATTTAATGAAACGAGAAGTTTGTCTGTCTATCGTCTCTGATAATAGTTATCAAAGGAAATAAAAATTACGAGGAAAACATGCAAAAAAGCATTTTATTAACTTGTACAAATAGATGAGGAACAGAGTAAATATTTTTATTCATAATTTTATAGTCTGTTTGAGACCATGCTGATCTTTATTTCCTTGTTGATCTTGCGTGCAACCGCCGAATGGAGTCCAAACTGTGCGCCTTGCAACTGCGGGTTGACTCCAAGACTTAGTACTGATCCTAAATTCACGAATTTGAAAACCGTAGATTGTTTTGAGAAATATAGTATGACATCAGTGCCATCTGATTTTCCTGAAGATATATAGTATATTGATATCTATGGTAAGTAATTTTAAATAATTTCATCCACATCTTTTTAACTCCCATCACCTGTAGGTAAGGGGAGGTATTGTTCTTTGTTTTACTATTTTAAAAACCATACATACATACATACATACATACATACATACCATACATACCATACATACCATACATACCATACATACCATACATACCATACATACCATAGTTATAATAGAGGTATATTCTGACCAATTTTTTGTTACGTCTGTTAAAAAAACACACAATAAAAAAAGTGTACTGTTCTAACGCAAACTGGTGAAATAATGAAATTTATTGATTTTTTTCACATTTTTATCGCAAAGGTAATAGTTATTTTTTATACAAGACAATAAAATTGTATTTTTTTGACGAGCGGAAATTAGAAAAACCGATTATAAATTAAATTATTTAAGAACAATTTAAAAATCTCCGTAGTGTGGTAGTTATAGAATTTGTTTGAAAACAATTTCATTTTATTCATGTTTATACAAACAGTTATATATAGGTAATATGAATCGCCAAAATATATAATGTGTTTTTATTTAAATAAAAATTAAAGTTCTTTATCTACCCTTGCTGTTAAAGTATTATTTTATCTACCCTTGCGGTTAAAATGTCACTTAGTCAACTATTTCGAGTTGAACAAAGCACACTTTAAAATCTGCTATAGAAAAAAGATTTTTTTTTATGCAACTCGAGTAAAAAGTGTCTAATTTCAGTCATAGGATTTGACGAACACGTCTACAGCTCGTTTGGTCAAACTTTCCTATTCGTGAAATAAGACTATACTTCTTACCTCCAGCTGAGGAAGGTATAAAGATTGTACTAAAAATCGCAAATAGAGATTTTAGTGAATAATCATGTTTTGATGTCCCCAGAATCAGATTTTAACATTTTTACAATGTCTGTGGGTATATATATATATATATATATATATATATATATATATATATATATATATATATGTGTGTGTGTGTGTGTGTGTGTGTGTGTGTGTGTATGTGTGTCTGTGTGGATCATATGGACACGATTACTCAAATATTATCAATCAGATAATCTTGAAATTTTGTATACCCATTCTATACTAATGTGGGAAGAGCTCATTAGTTTTTAGTGTATACCGGATAACTGAAAGTGTCACTTATACCAGCTTTTAACAGTTTTTCTTGTAAAAAGTTCACTGAATATAAATTTTCACCAACTTTTACTAATAAAATTGAATATAATGGTACAATCTTCAATTCTACGATAATAATATTTAGTAAATAACTTTAAATATAAATTTATAAAATAATTTATTTTTATACATCTATACTTTTATAGCAATTTGGACATATTTAAACAAATGTCTCTGTCATGAAGCAATTACAATAAAATTAATAATGAAACCGTGTTAAGGTGAATATAGTAGTAATATATTTGATTCTAATGAAATTAAGGTTTGTAAAAATAATGGGTGGAATTCAGTGGGTTGTATTAAAGTCTGTATTAAAGCTTGTATTAAGTATATGGCAACATTGTAATATTTCCCAAATCTATCAATGAGATTCAATTGTGATATAGAAATTTTACCGCAGGGAAAAGTAATACAGATATCCTTTATTCAAATGAAGAAGTATAATTGTAAATGGAAGATGTAAAAGGAAACTTGCAAAAAAATAGCAACATTAGGTTAGAAATATGTCAAATTTTATGTGTCAAATTTCATACCTGAATGTTAATGAATTTTAAAATATCTCAATCCCCGTTTTGATCAGTTTTGATATTTGTCCTTTTTTTATCGTAATTGTATGGCTTTCTTACTTCTATTAATAATTAAATTTTTTTCTTTATTTGATCCTTTGGTCTCTCACTTTTTTCTGACAGGTATTACAAAGTTGCCAAAATAATTTTGACAAAGAACTGTTTTAGCTTAAAACACGCTAATACAACCTACTGAATCTCACCCAATATATTTTCCATCATATATAAATATTAGAAGTACTATTGATTTGCTTCATTCGCTTCCATGGTACGGCTCTGAAAAGACTGTGTAAAGATGCGAGTACTATTTTGATTATTGTTAAGTTTTCCTAATAGTTTTGTCAATATTTGTGAAATTTATTTTGTGTATGATATATTTATATTTGTTAAATGTAAAATAAAAATTTATGAGTGGATGTAAAAATATTTGAACATAATGATTGCTTTAATTATACTGCGTGGTTAAATACCCAGCGGGAGGTTATGGGCTGGACATATTAGATTTTTACTCTTAATTCTGATGTTTTAAACTGTCATTATTAACTCCATAGCAATAGCAACAACTGTAAGTCACTGTTTATTTGCTAGTGAATTTAAAAAAAAAATGGTCACTCACACAGAATTTTAACTCTGCAACAAATAATGCACTTAAAATAACATTAGGACGAAAATAATACTTTCACCACATTCATCATTACAAAAAAATATTAGCCATTTTCATTATTTTTCACGACATAAATGACAGAAAATAAAGCTTATTTATAATTTATAAATAAACGACTTGACGTCTATCACCGACAATTGTCATGCACAACCTACTAAATGATTGTCAAAATTAATAATAATAATAATAATAATAATAATAATAATAATATTGCTTAACTTAAATAATCCCTTTACAAAGCAATTACATACATACATACATACATACATACATACATACATATATATATATATATATATATTTACATCCCGCTATCATTGCTGCGTCCTTTCATGGCTAGGACATTGTGGCAACCAGCGAAAGGAATAGAGATAGGCTTCGACTTTATAAAGTATATCTACTTATTTTTCCCCCTGATTATGAATTTCGGTTCAAATTTCAATAAAGTCGATTTACAACGATATACGTTTCCGTTCATTTGACGACATTATGAGCTCCTCCATACTGAGTGAATCCGGCGTCCACAGTATATACTTCATACATAATCAGTACTTATGACGTCCAATTTGTATATTTTTATTCATACTACCGTTACAGTGACGTCCAGCAGCGTTGCCAATATTAAATACATTATTCTGATGTAGAAACCAAAGCACACTCTTTCACAACAATATGCTTACTTAGCTGCAAACATCATAGATTCCTACAATGTTTGATAATGATAATTTCTTTTGGCAATCCGTAAGCAATTTGAAAATGGAACTTCTAGTTTGTCATTTAAAATGTCATTTTTAATACTTAACACTTTTGTTCTAAAATTATTAGGAAAAATATTTATTTCTCCAAATTAAAATTTTACTGTTATATTTCTTATACATATAACAAAAATAAAGTAGATACCCGGTTTACAAGTAAGAAATGTGAAATGTTCTTGCACTTGGTGTACAAGAACAACAATTCCATTTTCTCTGACGGTAAATGTAAATATTTGAAAATAAGTGAAGAATGAACTATTTAAATATATTTATTTAAATAGCCCCAAAATCTTACAATTAAAAAGTACAGATATTTTCATTCACTCATAACAAACTTTATTTTACATTTAACAAATATATCATACGCAAAATAAATTTCACGAATATTGACAAAACTAATAGAAAAACTTAACAAAAATTCAAAATAGTACTCGTATCTTTACACAAGATAATGTAATTGCTTCCTGACAGTGACATTTGTTTAAATATATCAAAATTGTTTTTAAAATATTGTTTTTGTTTGACGCATAGGCAAGATGATGTATATAAATAATTTATTTTATAAATTCATATTGTAAGTTATTTACTAAATACTATTATCGTAAAATTCAAGATTGTACCATTATATTTAATTTTTAAGTAAAAGTTACTGAAATATTATATTCAATGTTAGGAGGAAGTAACGCCGTACTTGTTGATAGATACAATGTATTAACGGATTTCTCGGCGGTGATTGTAAGGAATTATATTGTTGTTATTCCATAAAGTAGTTAATTTTATTTAAATATCCAATATTTGGTTACACATTTTGTAACTTCATCAGGGAATAAAAGTGTGGGCCCACACATTTCGGCCAACATGTGACGCTCACTGAGTAAATTTTACAAGTTTTCTTTTGATGTAACTTATATTTTATACTTATATAGTCAAAATTCTTACAATAATATGTAAATCAGTGCAGAGCATAAACAAGTAACAATAACAAAATTGAATGTTTCTGTATTTATCAATTTATCAAGAGAGTACACCAATTAAAACTAATTTATTCCCTGATGAAGTTACAAAATGTGTAACGAAATATTGGAAATTTAAATAAAATTAACCACTTTGTGGAATAACAACAATATAATTCCTTACAATCACCGCCGAGATATCCGTTAATACATTTTATCTATTATATTCTATGTATTTTTTCAAGAAAAACTATTAATAGCTTGTATAAGTAATACTTCCGATATACACTAAAAACTAATGAGATCTTCCCACATTAGTATAGAATGGGTATCCAAAATTTCAAAATATTCTGATTGATGGTATTTGTGTAATTGTGCCCACAAGATACACACACACACACGCAGGCACGCACACACACACACACACGCACCCACGCGCACACACACACACACAATAAATTCAAATTTTTATGAAATTTATAATAATAAGCGTATTATTAATATTCAATTCCGGTTTTAATACGCTTATTCTAAGTAATTTTATTTGTTCAACAAATTATTTTTCATGAATCAATAAAATAGTGAAAACTTATGAAAAGCCGCCGTTTGAATTCACTTCGGCTATTTTTGCAATAAATTGAAATTTTTACGGATATTACAATAATAGACATATGATTAATTTACTTATCTGCGTTTCTTTCTAAGTTTGCATATAGATTGCAATAAAAATACGGTGTTTTTAAAAGTCATTACTTTTGATTATTTATATTTTTACATATCTCACTAGCGCATATAATAAAATTTTTCAAATTACAATATAATAAAAATAAAAATCTGATGTGGCCAACACAAAACCTCCCGCTATTTAATTTTTATTAATTTAAATACATACCTACGTATTTGCGAACGCTGGAAACTGTTCCATTGCAGAAAACTATTGCTTTATTTACTATTTTCTTTTTAAAATGTCACTATTATTAATTTGAAGTGATTAGTTTTTTGACAGTGACATTTACTGTCAATTACATTCATTTGAAATATGACCTGTGTAACAAAGGAATTGTGTTTGTCTTAGGCTTCGCGACTAATAAAAAAAAATATTTTTAAATTTATCTGTAAAATATATAGAAAAAGTATTAATGTATTCCTGTGGAAAATTCAATAATCTTTAATTTTCATAAGACATAAAATGCGAAAAATTGCATTTAATGGTATTTTTTGAATAAAAACCATTATGAGCTTCAGGTAAAGCGCCATTTCCGGTTATCTGATTTACACCAAAATCTAATGGCTTCTTTTCATATTAGAATAGGATAGAAATACAAGGTTTCAGAATTTTCTGAATGATAGTATTTGAGTTAGAGCATCCATACACACACATACAGACATCATCGTGAAAATGTTAAAATTGGATTCTAGGGATCTTAAAACGTGGTCATTTACTAAAATCTCGATATGTGATTTTTAGCACGATCCCTATACCTCCCTTACCAAGGGTAGCGGGAGGTGAAAAGCAAATATTTTAACGTATTTAAACTATCTAAAATAAATAACAATATTTTTTAATTAAATGAAAACAATTTATTGAAATACCTCAGTAAGTAGAGGAGAAATAGGAAAAAGTACCTAGAGTAAAAAATATCTATATGTAATAAATCGTTTGTAGTACATATTAATATGTTTAAAACATTTTTTACCTCCCGCTACCCTTGGTAAGGGAGGTATAGGATAGGGATCGTGCTAAAAATCACTTATCGAGATTTTAGTAAATGACCACGTTTTAAGGTCCCTAGAATCCAATTTTAACATTTTCAAGATGATGTCTGTTTGTGTGAATGTGTGTGTATATGTGTGTATGTGTATGGATTTTATCTTCGCTCTAACTCAAATACTATCTTTCAGAAAAATCTGAAACCTTGTATTTCTATCCTATTTTAATATAAAAAGAAGCCATTAGATTTTGGTGTAAATCGGATAACCGGAAATGGCACTTTACCTGAAGCTCATAATGTTTTTTCTTCAAAAAATACCATTAAATGCCATTTTTTCGCATTTTATGTTTTATGAAAATTAAAGATTATTGAATTTTCTACAGGAATACATTAATACTTTTTCTATATATTTTACAGATAAATTTAAAAATATTTTTTTTATTAGTCCCGAAGCCTAAAATAAACACAATTCCTTTGTTACACAGTTCATATTTCAAATGAATGCAACTGACAGTAAATGTCACTGTCAAAAAGCTAATCACTTCAAATTAATAATAGTAACATTTTAAAAAGAAAATAGTAAATAAAGCAATAGTTTTCTGCAATGGAACAGTTTGCAGCGTTAGTAAATACGTAGGTATGTATTTAAATTAATAAAAATTAAATAGCGGGAGGTTTTGTGTTGGCCACATCAGATTTTTCTTTTAATAATTATTTCTACACTCTCTTTTTCGACACTTCAAATTTCGGTCTTCGTATTTTAGATCAAAAGTTAATAAATATTTTATTTATTTATTTCACTGTGGTATACCGTTCTCATATTTATTCCATTCATTTAATCATTAATCTTCTTACCCATAGATTTGGCTTTTATTTACAATTTACACAATATTTTGTAATTAATAATTCAGCTTTATGATACGAGTATTTAAATAATTACATTTTTAAATTTATTTGATTGAAACCATACATTTTGACTTTGTATTTACTAAGAGCATTTTGCAAAACAAAAGTTTGATTACATAAATATTAATTTAAATACTATCATGTGTGCACAAAGTAGCTTTAAATACGATTAGAAGAGTTGCGCGCTAATGTAGTAACCCAATGTTCCAGTGTTGCCAAGTGTACGGAGTTCAGAATGTCGCTGGAATGAAACTTCAGTATATACAGCGTATATACGCCGGACGACACTAGCTCCGCAAGTGGAATTTTTTTGAACTACAAAAAATATACATTTTCCATTCCGCTATCATTCTGACGTCCATAACAAATTTTGCTATACGATACTAGAGGCTCCCCTGATGCCAGAAAAAAATTTATAAGGCCATGAGCATATGACGTCCGGTATACGGACGTCTTATGCACAAGGACGTCACTTTGAATGTAGAAAATTACACAGGGGACGCCACAATGGTAGTGGGATGTAAATATATATATATATATATATATATATTGTGGGTATATCAGTGGATTCTGGGCTTTAATTAAAGATGATTCTTTTAAAATCTGTCAAGCTTTCGTGTATTTGGTTTTTACACTTCATCAGGACAGTTTTGGTGAAGATATTTTAAAGTTATTGATTTTATAAAAAACAGAAGAATTTTCACGTAATTTTGGTTAAAATTTACAAAAATAAAAACTTATAGTAATTTGGACAATCACATGTTTGTGTACGTAGTAATTGCGCAATTACAACGTACACACACATGTGATATCAATAACAATCATTATAATATTAAATAGGTATAATAAAAGTACAACTTTAGGAAAGTGAATTTTCATGCATTAACTTTGTAATGTTAGTTGGGATGAATTAAAGTCATGCTTCAATGGTAATGATATGTGTAACACATTTTATACTACCTGTTGAGAATACGCAAATAATCACAGTCGTAAATTTGGATAGCTAATTTATTTTTTATGTAATTCCACAAAGAACATAAACTTCTTTATCAAATATTCGGTAAGCAGATATTCTTTTAGCAAATTAGTAGATCAGCAAATTAGTAGATTGTTAGATCTTCTTTTACAAAATTAGAAAATTAGTGGATTAGTAGATTGGTAGATCTTCTTTTATAAAATTAGAAAATTAGTGGATTAGTAAATTGGCACATCTTCTTTTATAAAATTAGAAAATTAGTGGATTAGCTTTAAATTTCCTAAAATGGGAATTTATTATTTAATATTTAAATCCTTTTATAATTAATAAAAAACTAACTTTGTATTTGACTGTAAATTATTTATTATTTCTTTTTAAATGAAGTAATATATTTTTTGCCCTCCTGAAGTGTAATGGGAACTTTACACTTGTATACACAGCAAGTGTAACCTACATTTTACGCTTACTGTGTTGTAACTTGTCTAACTATGCGGTAAAATAATCAAAATACACTGGACGTTTATGGGCATTTAGAAAAGAAATCATCTTTACTATAATAAAGTTCATGTAAAAAAGTACTATCTACTTAAGTTATTTTTTACTTTAACATTTCCTATATTTAAAATTAATTTATATAAACCAAACTCACGGTAGCGACATCTGTCATTATTGTAAAAATCCGCCGTTACCGACATAGTCACCGATCGATATACCTGTCAAATACGCGAGAATTGCTGAAATGTCAAATATCGACACCTACCTATTATTTATTACGAAGAAAACATGAGCAAATAAATATATTATCAGTCATAAACAACGTCTATTATTACAGATAAATTTTTGCTAGAAGAAGTACTCTAATGAAGGTAAGTAAAATCAAATTTGGAAAATGACAACACCAGTATTTTAAACTAACCCTTTTCAGAAGTAGAACCTATCTCATTGAAAAAAGTGATTTTCATTATCGTCGGCCAAAAAATTTGATACAATTCTCGTGCGTGAAGTATTTTACAGCGCTCCAGCTAATAAGGCACTCGCCGTAAGGGCTCGTGCCTTAAACAAAGCTGTCGCGCTGTAAAATACAACTTACACGCACTCGAATGTAAATAACTATTCTTAAATTTTTCGTGTTTTTAAACAACTTGTCATTTATTTATTTTTATTTATATCTTTTTTTGTTTACCGAATACTTGATTCACAAATATTATAATTTTGATTACTAGATTATAAATTTACATATTTTGACAATTAATATTGTATAAATATTTTTCTAGCCGTAACACTACCCTTTATACAATTTTTGATAAGCATGTACCTTTACGATCTACTAAATGCAAATCTTATCCCCCATTGTGTACATCAAAAATTATACATGACTTGAAACAATCATAAATTTAGTGCTAGATATCTACACACCAAGTGAGCTAAGGTAATGTTTATTCATGAAAAGAAAGTTAATTTCTTCGAGTGAATAAACATTCTTAGCTTGCGTGGTTTATACAATATTTTATTCAATTTTGACGAAATAATAATAAAAACCATTATAATATTTAATTTTGACAAAATAAGAAAATGATGTTATAGTAGGCTGAGCATTGATAATCGTCGCTGATAGATGTCAAATCATCTATTTAAAAATCTTTTTTGTCTGTCATTTATGTCGTAAAAAATAATGAAAAGGGCTGATAATGTCTGATAAATAATGTGATGAGTGTTATTTTCGTTCTTGATATTATTAAATGTATTTTTTGTTGCAGAGTGAGTTAAAATTTTGTTAGAGTGATTTAAATTTTTTAATTCACTTGTGAATAAAATGTTACTTGTAGTTGTTGCTATGGACAGGGGCGCCGAGAGGTAGACCGGGGCCCGGGACATATGTAAAGAAAAAATTAATATTTATAGGATTAAATATATTTAAATGTTCATTCAAATATTAATAATATAAAACAAAAATTAAATTTAACATCGCAGCTACAATGTTTAATATTTGTACTAGAAGATAGTTTAAGAAAATTCGTTTTAAGTTGCAACAATAGACTCATGTAATTCCGTTATATGATATAATACAAAGTGGCATAAATGTTTTAAAGAATAAAAATTAAAATACAATAATATTTGGCCATTTGAAAAAAATATGTCTAGTTCCGGGGCCCCTTAATATTATGGGGCCCCGGAGATTTTGCCCTCTCTGCCCCGCCCCCCTCTCAATGGGCCTGGCTATGGAGTTAATAATGACGGTTTAAAACGTCAAAATTGAATAAAAAATATAAAAATTAATATGATTTTTTCCAATTTCCAATAAAGGTCAATGATTAAGAATCAGTTTAATATATCATATAAGGAATATCTCAGAAAAACTTAGAATCATTTATAACGGATCCTAAAACTTTCTGGGCATTTACTCAAACTAAGAGGAATAAGAGTAGAATAGAGGATTCCACTTATATCGAATTTTTATATAAAATATATACATAATTAATTCTTCCCATATACCTGTGTCATTAACGCAAATTTATTTTTTATATGTTTTATAACTTCTTATATCAATGCTAAACACTCACAATTATAACGTACACAAACATGTGATCTTTTTTATAAAAACAAAAGAATTTTAACCAAAATTATGTCAAAATTCTTCTTCAAATACACACGAGCTAAGATATTTGTATTTCATACAAGTTATGAACATTATTTTTTAGACGAGCTTAAATAAATTTTACTTTTTTTACAATACTGATATGTAGGTTCAATCGTACGGACAGCTGACAAATATATATATATTTCAAATGGCATGAGCAATACAATCAATAATACAATATTAATAAAACATTAAAACAATGAAAAGAAGTAGAGAGATTATATTAAAAATAAAATAAGACTATATAAATTACTTAAGAACACACTTAAATATCCAGCTTTAGGTTCCTTAGCCAAATTTGAGCTTCATCGGAACAAGCATGTAAATTTCGCATTCCTCCACTTATTTGGTATATAGGGCATTCGTCCGATATATGGTGCATTGTTTGTATATTACCACATTCACAGTCAGGGCTACTTGCAACTTTCCAGCGAAAAAAAAATTGACACCTACCTTGCTGGGTTCTGAATCGATTTAAGGCTGCCCACGATTTTCTTGGAAGCTCGAAGCCTTCTAACTTTATTGTAGGGTCATCTACTAAATATTTATTTGGAAGTTCGCTGGAAGACCAGCTGACAAATGAATAATGTATACATATAGCCGGAAAATAATGACATAGTAACCTAGCAACCGTGTCAACTATTACGATATGAAATACATATATCGTAACACTAATGTCATAAGTTCAACTTTCAGTGTTAGGATACTACGTTGATATGTCATACTTATCACAATGGTCGTCTAAAAAATTATTATTATTATTATTATTATTATACCGATTCTTAACCTTTTAGAGGTTGGGAAATACGTTATTCCTAACTTTAATGACACTTCCATATCTTGGGTTGTAAATGTTTATGTAGGGGTTACCTAGCAACATTTTCATAGGTCCCTGTATAGTGACTGTATATACCTACATAGTGTGGCCAAACGCCGCCATATTTTGCCAAAATGCGCGGGATATTTGAATTCATATGATGTCATAACTAAACAAAATTCGATAAACAGTTAATGAAAGAGCATATTAAATGGAAACGAAATATTTATTTTCATTTTAAATCCTTTTGAAGAACTGTTTGCACAACCAACCGCCACGCAACCATCTAACGCATCTAAAATATATACCTTAAAATTAAACATTTTTAGTAATTTTGACAGTTATAATATATATATATATATATATATATATATATATATATATATTATAATTACCTTCAATTCACGTATAATTCACGTAACAAATCTGAAAATATCACTTTGTCGGCATAATATCCGCCATATTTAGCCAAATTCACGTCGACCAATCAAAATTGATCCCCTATTAGCCACACACAGTCACTATAGGTCCCTATTATTAAGTAGGAAACAAATTTTAAGAGAGCTGTCAAAAATATTAATAAAATTAAAGTTTATGACTCATTGATTTATTTTGAAAATTATTGATTTAAAATGAGGATGATTGTGAATAATAGTTATTTAAGTAACAAGGAATGTAAGTACATCTTTATATCCGAGGAAGATTTACTAGACCGAGGGGTACGCCGAGGTCCTAGTAACTTGCGACGATGTTAAGATGTATGTACATTCCGTGTTACTTATTATATTTTTTGCGGTACTAAAAGATTATGCTTAAATATTCAAAAATATAGCCTGGTTGACATCTGTCATCAACATTATTCTTTTTTTTTACTACAATTTTCAATTCAAGTAACCTGTGATTATTTTCCTAGGAATGTAAGTAAATTTATTAAGTTCCGTCGTCAAGGAAAAATTATAAACAAATATAAAAGGTAACTTACATACGTAGTAACTATGGTTGCAATACATACTTACAATACAAGTAGCGTGAAAATATAATTATTATTATTATTATTATTATTAATTATTATTATTATTATTGTTATTATTATTATTATTATTATTATTGTTATTATTATTATTATTATTAAAATTAATATTAATATTATTATTATTATTATTATTATTATTATTATTATTATTATTATTATTATTATTATTATTATCGTGTATTTTAATATATTTTTTATTTTTATTTTAGGAGGAGATATAAGATCACTTGCAGGGACTGAATTCAATCCATATAAAAATTTAACACATATATGGTTGAGAAGGCACCAACTGACAGATTTGCCCAACTCTTTATTCTCCAATACATTAAACTTACATACAGTAAGTTTTTCAGAAAACAAAATAAAAACATTACGAAGCAATTTATTTGCAAATTTAAAGCTTTTGGAACAAGTTTGGTTTAATGGGAATCAGATCTCTTCCATCGACGACAACTGTTTTGTAAATGTTCCCCAATTAAACTTTATAAACTTCAGTGAAAATCGTCTCACTAAAATTAACGAAAGGTTTATAGATGATTTGAGCAGTTTAAAAGAATTGTACTTTAATGACAACCCCGTGCATTGTGATGAAACCATATGTGAACTGATGAATCTTGCGGTACACCGTAAAATATGGACTTATGATTATATCATACCGAAGTGTGCGACACCAGTTAGCGTGAAGGGCATGACTTGGCCCGAAGCCGTGGAGTTTCTGTGGGGCAAAGGTTTAGAGCGATGCCCCAAAGCACGGCAGCGCTCTCGGGGTGACACCCGCATCACAGAAGGTATATTTATTCTTATTAAATATTTCGTAATTAATAGTCACCTACGAGGATAGTTTATTAATTATTGTACCTGAAGGCCGGTCCAGATTGCTGCACAACAAACGTTGCAAATGTAACTATAACTTTTCAACTACAAATTGAGACTAAACAACTTCAAATTGAGACTAAACAATTTCAAATTGAGACTAAACAATTTCAAATTGAGAATAATTTGATTTCAAATAGAGATTTTAAATGCCCAATATTTTAATTGGTGGAGACCGAGCAAATATTACCCAAACAGACTATCGTTTGCAAAGGCTGGAAAATATTATATAGGAGAATATTCACAGATTAATTCCTGATACATTAAATGAAATTGATCTTACTTTTTAAAGCATAAATTATTGTAAAATTCAAATAAATATTTATTAAAAAATCTTAATTATTATAATATATAATAGATAGTTCTAATTTAGATATTTGAGGTGAAATCATTTATACTTACATAAGTAAAGGAAAAAACTTTAGGAACTATTTTTTACAATAAAATATTTATTGGGTCTAATAGTTCTGTTTTATTATTTATTCTCAATTTGTAACTGTCTAGTCTAAATTTGAAATTGTTTATTCTCAATTTGAAATTGTTTAGTCTCAATTTGAAACTATTTAGTCTCAATTTAAATTTGTTTAGTCTCAATTTGATGTTGTTTAGTCTCAATTTGAAATTGAAAAGGTATAGTTACAATGGAAAATTGAGTATAAACGCACCACTTGGCGTTTCAACGAACGTGTTTGGCGTGCAGATACCCCTAAATTGAACTACAGTGTGTTAAAAAGAAATCCTAATTCGGAGTAAGCTATGAACAACAAATCTGTTGTGGCCAGCACAAGACCTTCCGTCAATTCGATGTATTTTGTACAAATCCCATACCAAAATTTCCTTGGAAAAGATTCTATATATCACGTAAAATTGTAACACGAGCACATACTATTTTTTGCAAATTCCTTACCAAAAGTTTATTTGAAAATATTCTATAAATCCAATAAAATTATAATGAATGAACATACACTATGTAAATGCACTTGACACTTCCTCTTTCTTGTTCAGCTTTCCTTATATTATTAGGGTTCGCTGTTTCTTACTCTTCTGTTCCACTCATTCCTGTCCAACGCATCTTCTTCACACAGTTCTTCCTCTCTCAAGTCTTTTACGTTACAATCCTTCCACTTCTTTGGCCTTCCTCGTGCTCCCCGTATTGGAAGTTCCAATCATAAGACAAGTCTGCAACTGCATGTCACTTGCGAGGAACACTATGACATACCACATCCTGATCTTACACTTTCAATCTTTGGTTTTGCACTTGACACTGACATCTGTCAATTAGAATTTTTTGAATATATCACTGTTTCCATGATAAAAAGCAAAGCTGACTAATTTTTGAAAGTTAATATCTTTATAATTCTTTAACATTATATCTACTGAATATGAATGAAAATATATAAGCAAACCGTTTAGAGAAGAGCATTTCCTTTAATATATAAAAAAATAAAATGTGAAAAAATACTATTTAACTGCGTTTTTTTTAAAAAAAACTGTTAAGAACTTCAAATAAAGGTACTTCTGGCGGAACAGTTGTAACCAAAATCTAATCACCTCTTCATCTGGATGTAAAGAAGAGGAATACGAAAGAATTATAATTTTTAGAATTGTAGTATTGGAGTTATCGTCGGAGAAAAATTTGTAACACACACACACACTCACACACACACACACACACGGACACACATACAGACATCATCTTAAAAATAGTAAATTCGTATAGTAGGGACCCTAAAACGTGCTTATTCATTAAAAACTCACCACCGAATTTTTTGACCAAAGACAATACCTTCCTTACCTAAAGGTGACGGAAGTTAAAAAAACGTATGTCAATGAGAAAGTATTTAATTAATGTCAATTTGACACAAAATATTTCCAAAAATGTCATCTACAGAAATCAAAGCTTTTCTTCTTAAATCATTATTTTAGAAATATAAATAAATTAGAAAACAGTGAATGGCAATATTTCGTATACTTCTTTATTATCTTTTCTCCTAAAAATTACATTTCACGATCAATTTTGATAACTTGACTTTTGAATTGAATAATGATGTGTTCATAACCTACTCCGAATGGGAGCAAGCGGGTAAAGCTCAACGTAGATGGCAGCATCCTAGCTATGAACGGTTGCCGCCGATAAATTTGAATTACTTCAGTGAGCTGAGAGTTACAATTTTTTATTGTGTTTCTGACGTAAAAGTAAAATTATAAAGTCAAATCCACATAAAACAACGTTAATTATTATAATTTTTACCCATTGTATAATTAAAAGATCATTTTCTCAAAATGATTTGCACAAATAAATACTTGTTTTATATTTGGATTTAATTTTATTATTCTCTTCTTCTTTCATCCTTTTGTAAATTATAAGAACATAAAAAGAACGTATTATTTAAAAGAAGAATCCATATACAAGATAGTTTTAAGTAAATATCTGTCACTTTTAATACCGAATTCTCCAATTATGAGTACTTTGAGCGCGCTTACTAGTGCGCAAAATTTATTACATAATTCCAGAAAGTTCTTAGCTAGGAAGACGCTATAGTTACCCTATGTCACCACCGCCTGCTCCCATTAGGTTTTTTTCTGAATATACCATATTTGAGAAGTATGACCTACGAGCATATACTGACTAGAGGCAGCCTTACGGTTACGGTGTTTGTTGTGATCGGAAGATATCAGCAGGGGGGATTTGCGGGGATGGAAGTCGTGGTGTGTTGCGGGCTGCGTATTAACTTAATACTTGTACTACCTTTTTACAAAATTGCTTTTGAAATATGTAAATCATCTTTATTACCAATAAATTTCAGTCTCTTTTCTCTTACGTCATTATTAACAAGAAACCTAAAGGTTACACTTTGTTTAATATATTATTTGTATAATATAAAATAAGGTTAGGTTACAGTAAAATGACAAGTAGTGACATATAACACAATAAACCACAGCCCCTCAAATCCCCCCACAGCATATCTTCCGATCACAACATGGGAATTACTTTTTTAGTCGGTATATGCTCGAAGAGTATGACCAATTCAGGCCTTTGACGTCACAAATAATTTCAGACATTAAAAATACATATCTCGCTTACTATTTTCAATTTTAACATCACGTTTTCACTAATACTCTAAAAATTTTATATATGATCTTAAAAAAATATTTAAAAAATCTGTATTATACCCCATTGTGATAATATTGCGATATGTGATTTTTAGCACGATCCCTATACCTCCCTTACCAAGGGTAGCGGGAGGTAAAAATCTGTATTATACCCCATTGTGCTAATATTATGATATTATAGGTGTATTCGAGAGTAATACTTTTTATCTACTATAATTGGTTGTATATGAATGTTTTTGCAGCAAATTAATAAATATGTTTTGTAGTGTGTGCTATCTATAAAAGTATGAGTACTAGGTAGTATATTAAAAACAAGTTTCTTAAGGCAATCTGTTAACGCATCAGTCCATGTTTGGAGAACGAGCCGCTTCGCTGCTGAAGTCTTATTTGACTCTCAGCTTGCACAGGTTGAAAGTATTATAAATCATTTCAACCATCATTTTCTAATTTCAATTTTTGACAAATTCAACATTTAAATGCTAAGATATACTATTGTTGACTTGAAAATGTTCGTAATCATGATCAAAACATCGTCTTTATTGTAATAAATAAAATTACTCATCAATCGAAGCTTTTAAATCCAAGAATCCTTACTACTTCAAAATAACTTAAGAGTATAAATGAAAACGAGGTATACAAATTTTTCGTAATATGTGAGATATGAATTCTTAAACTTCGTAATTTTACATATGACGATATAATGTTCTACAAACAATTAGTTTTATACAGTATAGTATTTTTTAGTATTTTAACTGTATGTGTGTTTTTTCCAGTATTGCATATTAAAGGTAATTCTAGCGATTCGGGTGTTCGACGTGGTTTCCTGCAGTTACTTTACACCTTCATACCAATAGCATAAAATATCCCAAAGCCTCTGAAGAAAAATTGTAATTTTACATTGTAATAAAATATTGTGTCATTTATTTCTTATTGTAATAATAAAATAATCGACTATGTTGGTACTTTCTCTTTCTTTGACACACGATGACGAGATTCTGATGATGATGTTGATGATTAAGATGAACACATAATTAAAATGGATGAATATGGGCACTGAACTTAATTAAAACTTTATTTACTTGTTTAATTTTATAATTTACACTTAATAGCCTTTTCAATCTAACAGCTATTTCTTTCTATCTCTGAACATAGTAAGTAAAATGGCGCCTGCTCATGCAGCTGAACTGTCAAACGAAACGTCAAAGATATTGCAGTCACTAAAATATCTATCTGTATTATTTGTGAAAATTTGCATTGTTTGCTATTTTAGCTGCAATGAAAGCTTTTGAGTAATAGCATACATTACATGCTCATTGAATAATATACTAATTCTAACTTCCTTTGAGAAGTTTTTAAAGTTTCCTTAAACTTACTATTTTTTTTTTAACAAACGCAATGGATCTCATATGATAAGCACGTAACCATGACTCCTGCCATTTGTAGGCTTACTACGTGCTGTAATGGGCCAGTGCGGACCTGTATCTAATAATAAGTGTGCGTGTCATTGGCGGCGTAAGTGAATACGGAGAACGCGAAAAAAGGCGGGAATGACAGTAGTGAAAAGTGGAGGTCAAGGTGAAAACAAGATGATGGCAAGTCTTACCCCACCGATGACACTTTAACTAACTGGTGGACGCTTGCTGGCTCACCCACCGACCACTGATTTATTGAGGAGGAACACACTTACACAACACTTGATGATTGATCAACATATTTTGAATGGGTGAGGGGCATGCTTCATATTTACACATATTTATATTATTACTAACTTATTATTATTGAATACACTGAACATATCTTTTATTTTGTTTTACGGATGACGGAAACATTTTTTATTTCTTTACTACTAACTTTATTTACATATCTACACTAAACTTATAATTAACGATTCCTAAACATAATTAAACATACTACATTATTACATTGTACATTGTAATCTAATTACGCGTACTAGCGTACGCGCACAAAACTAAACCGCCGAATACATGACTTATCGGTTTGAATCTTAAACAGAGACTGCCCTTTAACAAATGACCTATCTGTGGGGTTATCAGATAACGTTCATAATTAAATAATAACTCTGCGCTTCAGCTCGCAATAACATTTAGTTAATTCAGTGGCGGCTATTCGGGTGAAGAAGGTGAAGAGCAACTTCACCTGTTATTTCAGAAAACAAAATATGTTTCTAAAAAATAATTTCACATTATTTTTGTTCATTACGTACTATAAAGCCTGAAATAAACATTAATATAATTTAAAAATCAAATTATCTACTAAAAATTATATAAACTGATCGTCCGCAACCCGCATTACATGAAGAGTAATTCAAATTTTGAATAAACTCTTCACAGTTGCGCGCGCAGCTAGCGTTTATTGGCTAGATACAATGGTTGCTATAGCAACGATGCTTCCCCCTCCGCTTACAGAAGCGAAAGGTGAATACCACATTTCGAACTCTGCACCACTGACGAGAAGTCTGCACCTCGTCTCCACATTGAAATTGATGCATTGAAATTTGCTTGTTAAAACAATTTGAATAGTTATTATTTTATTTATTATAATTTTAACTTATTTGGACGGTAATACTAATACGAGTATATTTTTAAGTGAAAATAAATTCACATTAATATTTTATTGTTAATATTAATACTTTAACTCTTTAACAGATTGCACACTGTATATTTAAATCATCAGAATGAATCTGCATAATGATATTATTTGAAATTTATTGGAAACACCGTTCTCTAGATGGATAGATGATAATAAAAAAGATGTATTGGCAAGTGGTCGACCTACCCCAACATTAAATTGAAATAAAATGAAAAATGTTAAAAACTGTGGAAGAACGCACAATCTACATTTTAAATCTGCCTGGTGTAATAAATAATAAAAACAGCAGAAAAGACCTAAAAAACACCGTGGAAGACTTCATACACAAGAAAATTGGAGTTAATGTACAAGTGAAGGAAGCAATAAAGATAGGAGAGAAGACATGTAAGGTACAAATGGAAAATTTTCAAGATAAACAAAAAGTAATGGCGAATAAAAAGAACCTAAGAACCTTAAAGGACAAAATCTTCATAAACAACGAACTAACAAGAAATGAGCGCGAAATACAAAAGGAAATAAAAATGTTAGCAGAGAAAAATAAAAAGGCAGGAGATATATTGAAGATAGGCTATCAGAAAATAACAATAAATGGAAAGGAATGGAAATGGGACAAAACACAAAAGAAGATGATAGAGGTCAAAGAAGAAGGAGGTACTGCGTCAAAAAACTAAGGGAGAAACGAGGAAAATTGCAACAAAAAGGAAAGACGTCGCAAGCAAAGGAAAAGGATACGATAAGGAACAACAAAACACATATAATTAAGTACGGGATGGGCAAAATAAAAAATAGAGTAAATAAAACAGGGAAAATAATAAAATTTGGAACATGGAATGTAAAAAGTTTAACAGGAAAAGAATATGAATTAACAGAAGAACTGGCAAAAATGAATATGGATTACGTGGGTATAACAGAAACAAAGAGGAAAGGCAAAGGAATCACAAAGACACAAAATGGATATTGGATGTACTGGGTAGGAGTATCGGAAAAAGAAAACGCCAAGGCAGGGGTGGCAATTTTAATTAAAGAGGATAAGATGAAATATGTTTCGAAAGAAAACCTATTGAATGAAAGATTACTATCAATAAATGTTAAGGAAGGAGACGAAAACGAAGAATACACGCTAATTGTGGGCTATGGACCGAACGAGGACGCAAGAAAAGAAGAAAAAGATAACTTCTTTAAAGAACTACAAGAAATAGTAGACAGAAGTGAAAAGAGAGTAATAATAATGGGAGACCTTAACGGGAGGGTAGGAAATAAGAATGATGGAATAGAGTGGTGCTTAGGAAGGAATGGAGAGAATGTGACGAATACAAACGGGAAAAGAATAATAGAGTTTTGCCTAGAGAATGAGTTCAAAATCGGAAATACACACTTCAAGCACAAAGAAATACATAAAATAACAAGACAAGTTATAAGCAGAAATGAAAAATCGATTATAGATTATTTCCTAATTAACATAGACAGCTGGAATAGAGTAAAAGACATAAAAGTAAAAAGAGGACCAGAGATTGGAAGCGACCATTTCCTTGTAACAATGATACTAAAGCAAGAAGTAATCACAAAAAACGAAACCAAAAGAAAGATAGTAAATAAGAAAATAAAATGCCATGAACTTAGAAGACAAGAGATAGAAGAAAAATTTCAAAAGAACGTCAACGAAGAGTTTAAGAAAAAAGCAAAAGAAAAAGAAGGAAACATAGAAAAGAAATGGAAGAACTTCAAAAAGACAGTACTAGAGGCAGCAGAAAAAAGCTGCGGCACGACTAGAATAGTGAACAGAAACACAAACAAAACTAGATGGTGGTCGGAAAGGGTAAAAGTTACAGTGAAAGAAAAAAAGAACAAGTGGAATAAATATCTACAAACGAAAGAACCTACTGACTATGAAAAATATAAAGAACAAAGGAAAAAAGTAAAAAGAGTAATAAAGGAAGAAAAAGAAAAAGCATGGAGAGAATTTGGTGAAAAAATGAAAAACGCATACAATGAAAACCAGAAATTATTTTTTGGAACACTTAAAAATATAAGACAAAAGAAGACAGCAACAATTACGAACATTAAAGATAAGGAAGGAAAGACGATAGCAGAAGAAGACAGAATAATGGATAGATGGAGACAGTATTTCATAGAATTACTAGAGGGAAATGATACTAAAGATGAAGAACAACAAGAAAGCCATCGCACACGAACAAAGGAAACAGAAATAACACAAGAAGAAGAAATAAGCTTGAAAGAAATAATAGAAGCAATAAGAAAAACCAAAAGAGGAAAAGCTCCCGGACATGACAAAATAACAGCAGACATGCTGAAAGCACTACCCGAATCAGCACTACAGGAACTTAAGGACATAATGAATGAAGCGCTAAAAGGAATAACACCAGCAGAATGGCAAATAGGTATCATAACACCAATATTTAAAAAAGGAGATAGCAGAGAGTGCCGGAACTATAGAGGAATTACCCTAATAAGCACAGTGGCCAAAATATATGCAAGAATCCTGGAGAGTAGACTAAGAATAGAGCTGGAAGAATCTTTAGAGGAAACTCAATTTGGTTTTAGACCAAATAGAGGAGTAAATGATGCGATATTCATACTAAGACAAATAGGGGAAAAGGCAATAAAAGAAGGGAGAAACGTACATGTGTGCTTCATTGATCTAGAGAAAGCGTTTGATAGAATCAATAGAGAAGACATATGGAAAACGCTAAGAAAAAGGGGAATATCAAGTACGTTAATAACAGGAATTCAGAGCCTATATTCAAACACTAAGAGCTATGTAAGAGTGAAACAAGAGACCTCCAATACATTTGAAACTACAGCCGGAGTAAGGCAAGGATGCATTTTGAGCCCGCTTCTGTTTACGCTAATTCTTGACGAAGGAATAAAAGAGACAAAGAAAGAAGTAAAGAAATACTACATAGGAAATTGGAAATTGAGAAGAGTGGAAATAGCAGAATTATGCTATGCAGATGACATGGTCATCATAGCAGAAGACGAAAAAACCTTAATAAGGAATATAGAAATATATGATAAAGCGCTACAAAAATTAAACATGAAGATCAATAAAGAAAAAACGAAAACCATGATACTAGGAAGAAATGAACAACACCACACGATACAACTAAAAAATGAAAATCTACAGCAAGTCCAAAAATTTAAATACCTGGGAGCAATGATCTCAGAAGATGGAAGATTTGATGAAGAAATAAAAGAAAGAAGAACAACAGGAGGCAAAATATTCAATAGCATCAAACACAGCTTCTTAGGAAAGAAAGAAATACCGAAAGAGACCAGGGTACAAATATTTAAGAAAGTAGTGACACCTATACTCATACACGGAGCTGAAACATGGACATTAACGCAAAGACAAAAAGAAAAAATTACGGCTACCGAAATGAGATTCTTGAGAAAAATAGAGGGGAAAACAAGACTGGACAGAATTGAAAACACAACCTACAGACAAAACTTAAAAGTAAAAGCAATAGAAGATAAGATAGCAGAAGGACAGATGAGATGGTATGGGCATGTAGAAAGGATGGGAGAGGAGAGAATAGTTAAAAAAGTGTTTGAAGCAAAAATTGGAAGAAAGAAACCACGAGGACGACCAAGAAGAACGTGGCTGGAAGAAGTAAAGGAGGCAGCGCAAAGAAGAGGTCTAACTTGGGAAGAAACGAAGACAGCAACACAAGATAGAGCAGAGTGGAAAGAAATATGGAGAAGACCAACAAATCAGAACTCAACCCCCTCCCCCGCAGGCCGGGGGAACGCCTTACACCCGTGAGGGTAGAAAGGTGCAGGATTAAGTAAGTAAGTAATTTAAAAATCAAATTATCTACTAAAAATTATATAAACTGATCGTCCGCAACCCGCATTACATGAAGAGTAATTCAAATTTTGAATAAACTCTTCACAGTTGCGCGCGCAGCTAGCGTTTATTGGCTAGATACAATGGTTGCCATAGCAACGATGCTTCCCCCTCCGCTTACAGAAGCGAAAGGTGAATACCACATTTCGAACTCTGCACCACTGACGAGAAGTCTGCACCTCGTCTCCACATTGAAATTGATGCATTGAAATTTGCTTGTTAAAACAATTTGAATAGTTATTATTTTATTTATTATAATTTTAACTTATTTGGACGGTAATACTAATACGAGTATATTTTTAAGTGAAAATAAATTCACATTAATATTTTATTGTTAATATTAATACTTTAACTCTTTAACAGATTGCACATTGTATATTTAAATCATCAGAATGAATCTGCATAATGATATTATTTGAAATTTATTGGAAACACCGTTCTCTAGATGGATAGATGATAATAAAAAAGATGTATTGGCAAGTGGTCGACCTACCCCAACATTAAATTGAAATAAAATGAAAAATGTTAAAAACTGTGGAAGAACGCACAATCTACATTTTAAATCTGCCTGGTGTAATAAATTTTCCTAGTTATGTGGTAGCTTTTATTTGCAAAAACTTTTTTGAAGGATAGACGTATTTATAAAGTATTACTTAAATATAATTTTGTTTTGTTTATAAATATTTTTTTGATTAGAAATATATATTTGACATTTACCCTACGTAATAATTACAACTAACTACCCGTATGACAAATCAACGTAGTATCCTGAAAGTTAAACTTATGACATTAGTGTTACGATATATTTCATATCGTAATAGTTGACACGGTTGCTAGGTTACTATGTTATTATTTTCTGGCTATATGTATACATTATTCATTTGTCAGCTGTCCGTACATTTGAACCTAAATTTCAGTTTTGTAAAATAATTAAAATTTATTTATGCTCGTCTAAAAAATAATGTTCCTAACTTGTATGAAATTCAAATATCTTAGCTCGTGTGTATTGACTTGCACTCGCATGATATTTGGTATTTTTCATAACTTGTTACGAAAATAACTATTTTAGACGACCATTGTATGACACATGAATGTAGTATCCTAACACTGAAAGTTGAACTTATCACATTAGTGTTACGATATATTTCATATCGTAATAGTTGACACGGTTGCTAGGTTACTGTGTCATTATTTCTGGCTATATGTATACATTATTCATTTGTCAGCTGTCAGTACGTTTGAAAAAAAAGTTAAATTTATTTATGCTCGTCTAAAAAATAATGTTCATAACTTGTATGAAATTCAAATATCTTAGCTCGTGTGTATTGACTTGCACTCCGCTACGCGTCGTGCGTCAATTTACACTCGCATGATATTTGGTATTTTTCATACGAAAATAACTATTTCTATTGTCCAACTTGTGATATTTAAACCCAAGTGACTTTAAATATCTATGAAATGTGTATCGACTACAATTCACTGATATGCCATCTTTTCGTAAACTTTTCATGACACAGTCAAGGGTCGGTGCTTTGTTAGCAGCAAAAAAACTATAAATTTTTCTTTTCACTACACCCTCAAAAAACGAATCAAATGTAGAAAAACTTTGTGGAAGCACTCGCTTTCGTTTTACACATTTTCCTTTTTTCACTATTGTCCGAACACTTACTCTGACAGTTTACAAAATTCTGATGCTTTTTTCTCCGAATTCAGTTACACACTTATTATACACATTTAACACAATCTGCTGCCCGTCTAAATTAATTTCATCGCCTTCACTGTTATGTCCCACTTCAGTCGTATCTTCTTCTTGCACAGAAACGTCCAGTTTGTTATCATTACTACTTGCACCTGCTACGTCACCATCATTTGAAACCCACGGTTGCCACATGATTTTCTTAAAAATATTGAGAACTATGCTAGTACAGAAGTTGTAGGATACTAGGTTTTTCTTATAATGAACCTACCTTTTATATAGAGAAAATATGGTAGAGGATAATATAATCCCGATTGCCGATTCCAATTGGGTGCTAATATAATTTGGAAACTTTTACCAGTCTTTTAAAAATTACCAAATTATAATCAGTCGTTAGTATAATAGGGGGTTTCCAAATTTTTTTCATTTTTTAATATGTTAATCTATGTATGAAAATATTAGACCCGTGTTTTTTATTTTCGCCGAAAAGCGTCTAATAAGCCAGAAAAAAATTATTAAAGTTTCTATAAATAAGGATCGAAAAAAATCATCGGTGCGTGTGACGTCATCGACACCGCGAGAACATACGTTTCTAAAGCTGAGTGAGACGGATATATAACAAACACGGTGGGTATGTCGTTTCGCACATGAACATGTAAACAAATGATACATAACCCAAGAATTAACCATTTGTTGAATTCTGTTCCTCAGCTTATTTTGTAATACTTATAGAAGATATTTTTAAAGAAATTGTGATTGTACATGCAAATCAGGTAAAACTTGAGTACTTGTAGTAAATTTTGGAGATAATTAAATATTATTTTTCTATTTTAAGAGATGGACGATTTGTTTATTTGCTATTCGGGTTACTATAGCTCTAATAATGAGCATTTTTGTGGTGGTGAAATACTGTTTCGTACCGGCCTGCTATAATTCCTCAGCAAATAATCGAAAGAAAATATATGTAACGGTTCCAAAAAATGAAGAAAAACGTGCAAGTTATAATGACTAAAAATAAATATTCCGTATTATAATGGTATTAAATCTAAACATGTTAATTAATTTACAAATTTAATTATTTGTGTATTCGATTTACAGCCAGAAAGTAAAAACGCTGTTCCTTATTCTTGTCCTATCCTGTTTTCATTAAAATTATAACAAACATATATAGCACATGCTTAACTTTCTAATTAATAATAAATTAAACTATTGGTAAAATGATGTTTTATTTAAAATAAAGAAATAACAAACAACTATGAAACTATTTATTTGACTTCATAAATTTGGGGAATACTGCAATTTTCCAAAATGTTTTTGCCTCCTCCATCAACTGCTGACACAAGTCTTTGTCGAATTCAACTTCTACAATAACAGCTTCGTCTCCATACTCTTCTTTAGTTGCTCTGTAAATGTTGTTGTATTAAATAAATATGCCATAAATCTGCGTACAAAACATTACATTCCTCTGGGCTTTCACATTTCTTATTTCTGCACTAACAAAACTAGGATTGGCTTTGTAAAACAAATGCACATGACTGTATCTAAATACGGCAAATTTCGACTGTCTGCTTTCACAAATTCAGGATCCATATTCTAAAGAAAGTGAACAGTTTTAATATAAACAACATTATTGGTTATTTACTTCACTTACTTGTTTTTTCAAAAGATTCTTCAAAGAAACTAACAGGAAATTCAGTAAAAATTTCTTGTAACCTTAAATTTCATCAAAATAACAAATGTTCTGGCTTGAATGTCACGTCAGGTCACAGCGCGAACATGATCTGCGCACTCGAAAAGCCATTAGCCAATCAGAATTTTCAGAGTGCCGTTGACGTCACGAAGATGGCCGATACTGAATTTTATGCACTCAATTTAAATGCATTAAATTTTAATTTTGATTTTAGAGTAATAAAAATTAGCAAATTAACGATTATATTCATCTTAATATTACTTATACATGATGAACACTGATATCCAATAGGTAAGTATTTCTTAAAAAGCTGTAGCCTTGGAAAGTCGAAAACCCCTATTGATACTCAAAACTGCATAAGTTAATCCAGGCTAATTTACTTAAACTATGTTGGTATATTTGTAAATTTTAATATTGTTCTCTCAAATCGTATATTTGACATCTACATATATGTCACAGGTTACAGATACATGAGTTATATCACGGATATATCTTCTTGAAGCAACCCTTTTTCATTGTTATTATTAAGCCTTCTTCTACTGTCTACAAATTCTAAAAATTGTTAATTATCTTCATGATTCATTATTTAACTTAAATGTCATATGTGATGGAAATAACAGTTTGACAGTTTTTTTATATATTGATCAAGTATACCTAAATATTATTAAAAAAAAGCATGAATCATTACTTGAGCATTACTCTAGGTTGCTTGGAACTCGCCTCAAGCAAACCTTTGATCGAAGTACGAGTGAAGAAACAAGTAGCGACTATGAAACGAAATCTGGTACTCAAGGCATATTCAAGTATGAGTCGAGGTGAAGTACTGACTATGAATACGGGCATAAGGGTGAGATATGCGCCGTGTTTAGGCTGAGTACGTCGTACGACTCGCTTCTGTCCGTCCGTTAGGGGAAGTAGTTAGTATTTCTAACGTATTATTTCAAGTAAATTGCAATACAATGCACCTACCGTGTTGCTCTGGCCACAGTTCACAAAGAAGGGTTGTGTCCTTATTTATTTATAAATTGTGTGTCTTTGTTGTACAAGTCTTCGTAAATTACAATATATGTACTTAAACTGCACCATTCTTTTCTGTTGTTATCAAATAACCCTACGCCCTCACCTCCACTAAGCTATCCGAGGCAAGCTCCTTTTGTACCGCTGTACCATGGCGCCCGAGTAAACCGTTCATTCCCGGAATAAGGAGCATCAATGACGTCATCACCCACCCCCCGAGCTGCAGACGGCGGCGGGGGAAAGGCGTCACAGATTATGGACGATTAGGTAAGCGTATTGTCCCATAAGATATTTAAATTTTTCCTTGAACCCAACCCTGGGAATTTCAGGTATTCTGACAAACACTAGGCAGCTTGCGGTACACCGCTCTAAACTGTTCCTTTGTATTTTTATAGTATACGGGTGCTTAAGCTGTTTATGGCGATCCTTTGGCTTTGCATGAGACAGAGCATAAACAAGATGTAGACAAAAGCGTATTCAGGAAATATGGACGCCAGTGAAGAATATTTAACTGAAAAAGGTAAGGATGTGTTCAAAAAGGGTAAGAAAGTCAAACGCACCCCGGATAAGCCTGGAAGCACTGATAATAAGATGGATAAAATAATGAAAATGTACAAAACAGAAGTGCACAACTAAGAACTGAAAGCAGAGAGTACAGAGGTGAGATGAAGTAACAGATCTAGGGTGGTTTCCACCAACGACAGTTAAATCTATGGTTACCTGACAAAGCAATAAATTAAAACGGTAGAATAAATTAACTGTAATTTCACCAAATAATTTTAGTACCAGTTAGCTAACAGCCGAATGTCATATTTTAACAGGCTAGGGTCTCAACACACGAAAACTCTTACATAGCCTTCTTCAAATCACGACTTATGCATGTTTCTACTCCGCAAATCTAGCCTATGAAGTTACATAGATTTCTTCAAATCACGACTTATGCATTTCTCGACACCGCATGAAGTTGGCGCGTATCGAAATGCTCAAATCTTGACTTATGCACCATTTGACAAAGATGGCTGATGGTTCGTTCGTTTGTTCACCAAGATTTCATTTTGATATCTGACTAGTAACTTTTAATTTTATATTATTTTCAACAGTATAAAATAATAATTTAAAAAAATGAATTATTAATGATAATTGATATAAACACTTCGCTTTGACAATAATTAATATAAAATAAAAGAATATCAGTTAACAACAACCTGTTATATAAATTTAATAAACCTTCTGTTGGTGTTGGTAAGTGATTAAATTTATCATTCTGAATTTCAATTAATATTTGTATTTATAAATATTTAACATTCAATACATTACTTATTTCAGGAAAAGTATCGTAATACAATTGAGAAAGGAATATGTAATATACAGGCATCCAATATTTTGCATTACAATCATGAAAGGATAAATAAATATAATAAAATTTATATGATTTTCAAAAATAGATATATTTACAGTGACAACGGTAAGCTTACAGTTTTTTAATTTACATGGTATTTGTGTGGTGTGATTAACCTCACTTCTCTGATACTAAAATTTAAAATTGCAATGTTAAACGTGTCTTTGTTGCTGCTTAATTCGCTTTAATATAATCTTCAGGAAATCAACCCAGCAAATGGCCAAAATGATTTCGAAAGTATCATGCTACATGCAACGAGGATATAGTGGTGTCACAATTGCTGCTGGCATACATATATTTCCAAAATGAAGTGCTAATACATGAGGCAGAGGCATTCTCTGAATATGGTGGAATTGGAAAATGATGATAAAAAAAAAAAAATACGGAGAAAAATTATAACATGTTGTAGTGCAAACGAATAGATTTTATTCAATAAACATGCAAGTGATACGTGTTACTCAGTACAGAATCGTGGTGTGAGAAATCGTGTTGATGGTAGTAAATGATATGCATAGAAAAAACTATGAAGTAGAAGTTCAAGATCATTCAGCAATAAAATATTTGAATTGGGACGTTTGAATCATATACAAACTGTAATTATTAGCTGATATCAACTTTATTACATATTTCCATGTACTTTTTTTGACGATATACACTTTTTAATTCATAATTTGTAAGTAATTTCTTGCTTAATTACACATTTCAATATAACTACAATTTTTTTGTTACAGTACAAATTCATTTTATGTTTTCCACCGACCTGTTAAATTACTGACTGTACTGGGAACATATAATCAATATTTTTGGCACTTTTGGCAAATACTATTTACTTAGACTTAATTTTTTTGTTTGTACTAACATAATATTTATGTAACTGACTATTGAAATAATAAATAGTAATTAAACTATTAGATAATGAGCTCTATGTTTATTCAAGAGTAAAGGTGCCCCTAGACGTTTTATAATAATGCGCAATATGTAACATTGTACATAATTATTAATTGTCTGTACGACATATTGAATGATTGAAATATGTGCAATATTTGCCTATCTGCGTATATTTTTTAACAAAATTTTTACATTGAATTAACAAATTTTAACACTTGAAACAGTACCAATAGAAACAATAATTGTGAATTTTAAACATTGACAGTGGATAGTAAATAATTAATTGAATTATTGCTCAATTTACTAAACCTATAGGAATTGCATCAATAGTAGTGTACAATATTATTGAACTTCTAGGATCTAAATCTAGGAGCACCAAGAAATACAAACACAAAATTTTGCGTAGTATATCTAATGTAACTAGAGGCCGGAAGCAGACACGTGACTCGAGCTACTTTGAATACTTGGAATCAGCTGATTTGTGTGGTTTGTGTGCGCTTGTCAATATAACAAGAATAATGTCACTATGACACGAACAATGTTTTGACTTATTTTGATTTTGAACTGCCAAAAAGTTAATATTTTTAGTTACATGTGTTTTACTGCCTGAAAATTTTAAAATATTTTCTTAGCAGTTCAAAATCAGCTAATTCCAAGAACTTCAAGCTCGCTTGAGTTCTATACTCCTTTTGCTGAGACAAGAGAATGTGGAACTAATTCTTGAACAGAAACTCTATGGATTCTGCTTCAAAATTATCCTTTTTACTTCCCGCTACCCTTGGTAAGGGAGATATAGGGATCGTGCTAAAAATCACATATCGAGATTTTAGTAAATGACCACGTTTTAAAGTCCTTAGAGTCCATATTTAACATTTTCACGATGATGTCTGTATTTGTGTATGTGTATGAATTTTGTCTTCGCTCTAACTCAAATACTATCATTCAGAAAATTCTGAAACCTTGTATTTCTACCCTATTCTAAAACGAAAAGAAGCCATTAGATTTTAGTGTAAATCGGAAAAACGGAAATGGCACTTTACTAGAAGCTTATAATAGTTTCTCTTCAAAAAATACAATTAAATGCCATTTTTTCGCATTTTCGTCATTACGAAAATTATTGAATTTTGTACAGGTATACATTAATACTTTTTCTATATATTTTACAGATAAATTTAAAAATCATTTTTCTATTTTTAATCCCGAAGCCTCAGATAAACAAATTCCTTTGTAACACAGTATATTTTTCAGATGAATGTAACTGACAGGTAAACGTCATTGTCAGAAAACTAATCACTTCAAATTAATAATAGTGACATTAAATAATAAAGAAGATCGTAAATAAAGCAATAGTTGTATGCAATGGAACATAATATAGTTTGAAGCATTACTAAATACGTAGGTATGTATTTAAATTAATAAAAATTAAATAGCGGGAGGTTTTGTGTTGGCCACATCAGATTTTTTGATTAATAGAATGACCTGCATTTGTTCAAGAATTAGTTCCACATTATCTCATCTCAACAAATGTACTATAAATACAACATTATAACAGATCACATCTGATGTGATCAGAACTGAAATTAATTAGACGCCAAGAAAGTATACTAAATAATAATTCTGATGTGATCAGAATATACAATATTATCACAGCAATAAATCTGAAGTAGATACATATAATCTTAAAATAATTAGACTAATTAGACAAAATGTAACACTATATGCAGGTTATACTATCACAGTTATATCATCAGAATAAGTTTGATATTATAAGAAAATTAATAAATTATACATAAACATACTACATGCCCGTATTCACCAACATCAAATAAATCTTTGAATAGCTTATTCATTGAATAAGAGAAAAATATCGCATCAAAATATGACAGCTGGAATAAATACCTTCATTTGTGTTTTGGTATCGATGCGATATTTTTCTCTTATTCAATGAATAAGCTATTCAAAGATTTATTTGATGTTGGTGAATACGGGCAACAGAGAATTTATTTTAAAATGCAACATTATGGTTCATCACTTCCACGGTTACTCACTATTGTCAAAAAATGACAGCAATGTAATATTTGTCCATTTTAAAATGCAACATTATAAATAGTATTGCAGTACAGGACATACCTCCAGAACACATCACAAATGGTGTCAGTTCTTATTACGACCGATTAGAATATTGCCTCAATGTGAATGGGGGTATTTTTTAACATTTATTACATAAAAGTTATGAATTTTTGTAAGCTAAAGTTTTTAAGATGTGAAACATTCATGTTTTGATATTTTGTTAATCGTATATAGGCTAATTTATTGGAAATTAGTTTTGATAATAGAAAACTACAAATTTTGTAAGTTGCATTTTAAAATGGACAAATATTGCATTGCTGTCATTTTTTGACAATAGTGAGTAACCATGGAAGTGATTGATCATATATTGCATGTTAAAATAAATTCCCTGTATACAGTGTGCCCATTTAGAGGTGCCACCATTGGGATCTCGAGAACTATAAGAGATACGATGTCGGTTAAATGGAACTTTTTGTGTGTCTGTAGAAGGCCATCTCAGATGTGCTTTTGTTTTTCCAAAAATATTTATAGGGCACTAGATAATGATGAAAAACTGAATATTGTTGATTTTTTCTTTTTCAAATAACTTCTAAACTATTAGTATTTGAGAAAAACATTTCAAATACAAAAGATAGATATTTTTATTAACTAACCAGCGGCGTACGAAATAAATTTTTATATCCGTAAATTTTTGAGATATAACACAAACTTATATTTTTTTAAATGGAACCCATATCTGATTTTAGTCTCAAAAAAATCAATATTTTTTTCTCTTTTCAATGATGTAAGGGTTATTACGTTTTATATTTGTTTTGCTCCTAAAATTTAATTTTTCTTTTTAATTTCCTGAATTTTCTTATTATTTCCAAAAAAAAAACAATTTTATTTTTATTAATTATATTGTATTTGATCAAAATAATTTGTTCTATGTCTTTATTACTTAATATTTTCATTCTATACTCATAATTACAAATTACACTATAATGTGCCAAGGGCGACCTGATACAAAATATTATAAAAATTAATTTGATACGAGTTTTGAGCAAATTTTTTTAACGAAATAAATTATTTAAATACAAAGAGTATTTCCAAATAGAAATCTACCAATATTTTCAAAATAATTGTGAATTTAATACAAAATAAGGAAAAAATAATAATTTTGAAGGCAAAACAAATATAAAACATTATAAAACTTACATCGTTGAAAAGAGAAAAAAATAATTATTTTTTTGAGACTAAAATCAGATAAGGGTTTCATTTAAAAAAATATAAGTTTGTGTTATATCTCAAAAATTTACGGATATAAAAATTTATTTCGTACGCCACTGGTTAGTTAATAAAAATATCTACCTTTTATATTTGAAACGTTTTTCTCAATTACCAATAGTTTAGAAGTTATTTGAAAAAGAAAAAATCAACAATAATCAGTTTTTTGTCATTATCTAGTGCCCTATGAGAATTTTTGGAAAAACAAAAGCACATCTGAGATGCCCTCCCAAAGACGCACAAAAAGTTCCATTTAACCGACATCGTATCTCTTATACTTCTCGAGATCCCAATGGTGGCACTTCTAAATGGGACACACTGTATATAGGATGTCTCTTAAATAGGGGGACATACCTTAACCACAGATTCCTGAGGCTAAAATAAGACGATTTAACTAAACTTGCTTCTACCGGAAAGTGTATCATGTAGCCAGAATTCTGCTTCAAAGTTCTTCGAAAAAAAAAAAAAAATTAATTTTGCTTGTAATAACAGAACGCTTTATACGATTTGGATGAAATTTGGTATGACAGTTCATATGGTTATAAGTCATCTTTTAAGGTGATACTTATTATTAGTGAACCACTAGTGTATGAAACTTAGGTGTCCCAACATTGATTGGACCGTAACTTTTTAATGACCACGCCAATAACATAAAATTATTTTTTTTCAGTAAGATACATTGAATAATAAACTTTTCTCTTCCTGTTTAATTTGTGATATCTGTTACAGTTCAGACAAAAAAAAAAAAAAATAAAACCTGAGTGACTGCATCGTGAATATTTTTCAAATAAATTTAATCTAGCAGTCTATCCAAATGTCAAACACCTAATTTTTAATGACAGTAACAATTGTTTATGGCGTGTTAAAAAATTTCTTCGAAATATTCAGAAACTAGTAACATCCGTTTGTTCGGCCTAATAGTATTTTACTACTATTATTATAAATAACACGAATAAATATGTTAGCTTACTCCTAAACAAGTTGAGGAGATTGACAACTTGTTACTGTCATTAAAAAATACGTGTTTGACATTTGGATAGACTGCTAGATTAAATTTATTTAAAAAAAAAATTCACGATGCAGTCACTCAAGTTTAATTTTTTTCTGTCTGAACCGTAATAGATATCAAAAATTAAACAGAGAGAGAAAAGTTTACTATTGAATGTATCTTTCTGAAAAAAATAATTTAATGTTATCGGCGTGGCCATTAAAAAGTTACGGTCTAATCAATGTTGGGACACCTAAGGTTCATACACTAGTGGTTCACTAAAAGTAATAAGTATCACCTTAGAAGATGACTTATAACCATATGAACTGTTCTACCAAATTTCATCCAAATCGTATAAAGCGTTCTGTTATTACAAGCAAAATTAATTTTTTTTTTCGCAAAATTCTGGCCAAATGGTACACTTTCTGGTAGAAGCAAGTTTAGTTAAATCGTCTTATTTTAGCCTTAGGAATCTGTGGTTAAGCCATGTCCCCCTATTTAAGAGACTCCCTGTATATATAGACAGGTACAGTTCAATATCACAGCATTACTCTCATGTGCATAAAACAAACAATTATTACATCATGATGTAATAAATGTTATTAGAATAAGCAGTGTATAAATATCACAGTAATAATTCTGTAGCATCAGAAAATAAAATTTGAGCTAGTTGATATGTTGTAATTAGGTACAGAATAAATTATATACAGAGAGGCTTCAAATTAGATTAAATAAGGCTGTTGCAAGAATTTTTATATGGCGTCTAAGAATTAAATTAAAAAAATATTCTTTAAATAATAGCCTCAAATTTGAAAATATCACGAACTATCCATCTGACATTTTCCAATTATTTATTGAAATTTGTGTAATGTTTCGAAAAAGTCACGTGATCTGAAACAGAATGCAACGTCAAAGTCCATATAGCTTAACGTGACAAACTGTCGCCTACGGTTATATACCTAAATAACGTAGGTGATTGACAAACTTTGACGTCATAGGAGTGGGGAGTTGTTTTTTATTTTATTTCCGACCGAAGTAAACTTTAATATTATTTCCACTTCTCAAGTAACACAAAAGTGACCTTTGTGGTGCACTTTCCACGGTAGTTTTGAATGAAGTGGCGCCAGATAATAATAATATGTTTATTGTTAGCTTAGCTATATGATACAATCGACATGAAAAATATACATTCATTCAGGTACAAAAAAAAATATGAAGGCACAAACAGGAAAAAGTATAGGTACATTTTCTATTTATTAAGTCTATAAGCTCCCTAGGTATAATGTCATAACTGAAATTTGCGACTAAAAGTAAAATGGGACACCCAGAAATGGGTAATATGCTACGGTGTTATATTTTAAATAGATACAAGATGTTGAAAGTTTGATATGATTTCAACATACAATATAATGGAGTGGCCACGTGCCTGAGTGTTTGGTCGCGAATCTGGGGACCCAGGTTCGATTCCACGCCAGCTATGAGTGTCCGTGTGGTGACGCATGATAAACGCTCACATGGTAGGAATATGTCGTCATCATTAGCGATATCTGCGTATAAAGCAGATTGGCACACCCAGTAATGGGTAATATTATACAGGGGGTTATGTAAGTAAGTATACAATGCTTAACACATGATAGAACTGACCCCATAGATAGTAAATCTGGCAATAATTTTTGTTTAACATGCTTTCTACAGAGACTGGATGAATTTAAAACTGACTAATCACGTCATAGTTCAAAATTTTGTAAAAAAGTAAAAATCAATGTCTTCTTTGGAAACAATATTGATTGTCAAGACTGACGTTAAACGTTTTTTGCTAATGTTAAATATGCGTTATATATGCATGCATGTTTACTAGATATTTCAACAATAAAAATTACTTTGAATTATTTTATACTCATCTATTTTATTTATTTGTTAGTCTCATTACTTATATTCAGTGCTTATAAACATACATATAATAATAATTTTTCATTATGATAATCTGAAATATCCTCCGAGGGCAATGATCTTATATGTCATTTGTGACAGGTGTGACAATGGGGTCCTCCACTCTAATTTTTTTATTATTTTAAAAGAACGTTCGTTTAATTTTGAAGCAATTCCTAATTCGTAGCTTTACAAATTCTTAATTGTCTTTAATATAACTGCATTTGATTTTTAAAGTCAATAGAACGTCACAGTGACACTTCTATCTTTCTCTTCTATTATTCTCAGATTTACTGTCTATGGGATCGGTTCTACCATATGTGTTAAGCTTTGTACACTTACTTACATAACACCCTGTATAATTATAAAATAATAAGTAATCAAAATTAATTAAAAAATAGTGTTAAAAAAAACCCAATTCGGAATAGGCTATGAACAAAAAAACGTATGTCTTATATTTAATCGAATGTCAATTTGATACAAGATTTGCATAACATATTGTCAAATATGTTATCCAAAGAAATTAAAGCTTTTCTTGTAGAATCATACTTTAGAAATGGAAATAAATGAATGACAATATTCTGTATCCTTCTTTATTATCTTTTCTCCTTAAAATTACCTTTCAATTTTGACAACTTGACTTTTGAATTGAATAACGATCAGACATACGTTTCTCTGTTCATAGCCTATTCCAAATTGGGGGTTTTTTTTAACACACTGTATGATAACAAAAAACTTATTCCAAATTTGGGAAAAAAAACTAAACTACCTTATACATATATAATACTAAATCTAACACCTAACACCTAATGTACCCTAAAAGAAAACTAAAGCTTATTCTAAAAAAATATTATACATAAAAAAAATAATAAGTAAATAAAATTTAGTTTCTAAAAATTTGAACCACCGTCATCACGTCACCTCTACAATTAGGGCATCGTTGACCAAGTGTCACAATTGTCTGTGCACATTGCTCACACATGCATTGGTGGCCACAAGGAACACATGCATGAGTTGGCGCATCATTGAGGCAGACACTGCAACGGGGCTATAAATAAAATGTAATTTAGTGGAAATAATTCAAATTTAATAGTTTGTATTAAAGTATTATGTAGGCATGTATATTACCTAAAATACTGTTTTAGCCTATTTTCAGAATTTAGTAAATAAGCATGTTTCAAAATCTGGTAAGACAAGTTTATCTGTTTGTCTAACTCTCTGTCTGTAGGAGACTTGTTTTCAAATTCTAATTCACGAAAAAAGGTGAAATTTTATATTTACCCTAAATTCAGCAATATTTCATACTGATCAAATCACATGAAATGTTATGAACTTAATTTGAAAAGTATATAATGAAACTTCGTCCTATTTTGTAAGGAAGTTGTTATGTCTTAACAACGTTGCTTTAAATTTTAACCAATAGAAACAAATGTAAAGCCAGTAATTTTCAAGTTTTATTCAGTGTTGTCAATTATTATTGGTTATTTGATATAGCAATGTTGTTAAGACAACAACTTTTTTGCAAAATAGGGCTGACTGTAATTTAATAATTATTGATCAGAAGATAACCGGAGTTGTTATTTTAAGTATAGGTGGTCGGTTTTGTTACCAAAATACTATAATATGGAGCAAATGCGTGACGCTGACTTTTTTCCATGAGTGTAAAAAAAATTGTAGCACACTATACTTTTTCTACAACTAAGGCAATCTATTAACGTACGAGTTCAAGTTTTACAAAGGACGAGTGCGATAAAGGGCCTTATGAAACGTTTTTTTTTTATACTATTATTTTCTATTGGGGTAATTTTACAATGAGATTTTTTAAAAATGCGACTTGTCAAGAATATGACTTGGTGTATTTTTGTCAGTTATGTTGGTATCGCTTCTCGTTAAACAATTGAAATTTCACATTTTGACAGTTTGTGTATAGGGCACCTGCACCTACGTCACAACATGGCGGATGATCAGCTGATCTCGGACAACCAAGCTTCAGTTTAACATTGCGTCTTATGCAGCGAATTTGTTTTTTGTACAACAAATTCAGTTTTTCCTAAATTTATACATGCTATTTTAAAATGCAATTAGCTATAATTAAAGATAAGTGTATGAATTATTTACTAGTAAAACAAAGCAGTCGTATTTATAAATATATTTTTAAAAATATTAAATTGAAATAAGTAGCTTGTAGCATCAGGTTGTATTACATTCATTTGAGTTTGTATAAGTTTTTTTTATGTGTATTGTTAGATGAAAACATGAATATTGAAATTAAAATAAATTGAATTATTAGATTTTTTTAATTTATAAAGAAAATTAAATTTGAAATATACAGTGTGTTAATTAAAAACCTGGCCATAGGCGTTTAACATGGGAAAACAGTTTTTCTTTGCGCAAAAGTCCCCAATTAATTTTAGACAATTTTTTTTTAAATACATGTTGTAGATAATTATATTCTACGCCTAAATCAGTAAACAGTTTTAATTTTGCACGTTTGGTAACTTTTAAAATCTAATTTGAAACTGTATAAAAATATTGCTCATGTCCAGCGATACCCATGATATTGAAACAAAATTAGAAAGAAATGCGTATCGTTTGAACTGTCAGAAATTCAATTTTCAATTGAAAGTTGCAGATAATTCAATTCTGCACCTAAATTACTACACAGGTATTATTTTTAAAATCTAACACTTAAATTACTTTAATACTACTAGTTTTCCACATTCTGTAATATATAAAATTAAATTTCTGACAGTTCAAGCGATATGAATTTCTTTGTAATTTTGTTTCAATTTCATGAGTATCGCTACAAATGAGCAATATTTGTACAATTTCAAGTTAGATTTTACAAGTTACTAAACGTGCAAAATTAAATCTGTTTAGTGATTTAGACGTAGAATATCTACAACATTTATTTGAAACATTTTTGTCTAAAATTAATTGGGGACTTTTGCGCAAAGAAAAACTGTTTTCCCATGTTAAACGCCTATGGCCAAGTTTTTAATTAACACACTGTATATATTTATCTTCGAGTTCATTTTTCTTATTGTCATATAGCTTGCGGACACTCATGTGACGAAGCGAATTAGCCAATCCGAACTTGGGGAGAAACTGTCACATCGAAGGTCAGAGAGCTGGGCAGCTTTCCAAATTCAAGAGAACCGTAATTTAAGAGTGTAGTGTGTTTTGGAACGAATGAGTTTTGTTGGAGTAAAAAATTGAAATTAAATTTTAAAAATTAACAAAACTACTTATAATTACAACATTAATGTCAAGCCCCCTCTGAGACTAAGGTTATTAGTTTTGGAACGATTTTGAGTAATTTCGTACTCTGTAGTAGAGTTTTGGAACGCAACCCTGAAGTTTGTTTTGGTAGCGTGTTCAGAGGTTATGAGTTTTGTTTTCATAGTTCGGCAGTTTTCATATTGAAGTTTTTAGTGCGTATTGAGTTATTTTATATTTTTTTGCCAAACTATGAAAACAAAACGCATAATACGCTATAAACCAAAACAAACTTCAAATCTCCGTCCTTCAATCTGACAGATTCTCCCCAAATTCTGATTGGCTAATTCGCTTCGTCACGTGAGTGTCCGCAAGCTATTGTGTATTTTTATTGTATATAAATGAGCTTATTGAGTTTATACGTCAAAAATTTATCTTTGGAAGCCAAAGTACGTTAAATCGATAAATTTAAGTGGATACATAATGTGGATCCTTATACATTGACATTTTTTGACGAGGATTATAAATGCCTTTTAAAAATCAATATGAAATCAATAATTGATTACCTGTCTAATTTTTAAACCTTTGTGAGAAACAGACGCAAATATATATATATTTTTTCATTCAAAATTTGTAATTCTGTCATTTAAAAAATATTTTTTCATGTTTTTTTTACATATTATTAAAGAAAATTACATATATTTAAACATTCATACAATATGTTCCTATCCGATTATGCTTAAATTATTTTATATGCAATAAAAGTATACAAAAATATAGGATTGGGTTAGTTTTAATTTAATAACCTGGAACTCATTAAATAATAAGAATGTCCTGACTTATTTTTTACGGAAAACACTCCTCATATACTCACTTTTACACACTCTAGTCAGTTTTTCCCAAATAAAGCAATAAGTGCCGTAAAAACACAATAAAAGCTTACGGCACGATATTTCTCCGTAAGACACAATGCAAACTGAAGGTTTGGTTGTCCAAGATCAGCTGGTGGCCGCCATGTTAAAACGTCACGTGCAGGTGCCTTATTGTATGTTCTGAATTTTGTCTGATTGTATACATTAATACATTGTATCAAACAGTGCGCCTATAAATCTTCTTAACGATGTGTTTTCAGGTGCTTTTATAGGCTTATAAGAACATCAAAATAGAAAAAAATCAATCATAATTCAAAAATATATTGCCTGCGCTGTCAAATTTTAAAAAAAGAACAGTCATCCATACATTGGATTGCAATACATGAAATATGACTTTTAATAGAGATGCATAAAATGTAATGCACTTATTAAGGGTTCTATTTTAGGCACTACGTAAATGCTTTATTTCTTGACACGGTTAAAAATATTAATATATATATATATATATATATATATATATATATATATATATATATATATATATTTGACATTACCACAGATTACCTAAAGGTTTGCATAAATCATTATTTCGTATAAAAAAAACCCATTGATATACAGGTGTTCATTTTAAATTATTAAATGGACCACCATTGCTAACTCGAGAACTATAGGAGCTACAAAGACGGTTAAATGAGTAAACAATTTTCAAGTCAAATTTCCAAGAAAGAGGCCATTTTGTACTAAAGAAAAACTGATTATCGAACAAATGGATAGATTCTGTTCACTTCTGTAAGTTTTACAGATCTATAAACCTGTAAAAAAGTGACAAAAACACATCTATTTTGTTGATTCATATAAAACTTAACTTCTTTCAATTATTATTATTATTATTTTTATTATTATTATTATTTAAAAAAAGCTCGTCTAATTTGTCTCTGAAAGATAAACAAAAAATCTCATCTAATCAAAGTCGTAACTATTATAGTTTTTGAGATAGCAAAGGTAAACCCCGCAAAAATTCATTTTTTACTGCCTTATATCACAGAAAATATTGAATATTGGACCCATGTTGATTAAGCTTTTTTACACGTTTTGGTCAGTACTATATTTCCTTAAAGTTTGTATCCGAAGTTGTTAAACATTCTGTATATGCATTATATTACCATATTGTTGGGTGGCGCTTCTGCTTCTATAGCAGCTTCCGCCAGTACAGGTTCTTGCGCATGGGGTGCTTCAGCAACCTGCTCTGCAACCGGCTGTTGCTGAATTTCCTCTACATCATTGATCTATAATATATATGTACATACATAATAAATTTACGAATATATTTCTTTTTTATTCAGTATTTGTACTTACATTGTCGTCTCGTAAATTTAACATATGGCCCTGAAAAGAGAAATGAAATAATTAATAATGTAATGCAATAAGGCTGTTTTTATATGCCTTCCAGATCTAAATTTTGAAAAATAATGTCCTTTAAAGAGGCTCAAATTTGTAAATATATATCACGAAATATCCATTAGATATCACGTGATGTAAAACAGAATGTAACGTCAAAGTTATCCAGCTTAACATGTGACAAACTATCGCCTATATATATATATATATATATATAAACTGTTTTCCTGTAAGTTATGAAAGATGTGCTTTATGTACTTTGTCGTCACAAGAGTGGGGATATTGTTTTTCATAGTTATTTTTCGCGCCATTCATTTATTTAATTATTTACGAAAATAACAAGAAATTGTTGTCTAATATTTGTTATTAGTATGAATCTTCGTAGCATAATACACAGCGCACAATTGTTACACATAATTGCTCATATGGTTGCCTATCTATACATATAATTTAATCATTGGTGATACTGTACCAACCTAACGCACAAAAGTCACGTTTGGAAAATTCTGGCCGAATTTTGTGCATTAGGTTAGGTTATTATTGATATATTGACAAATATACTGTCGCCACAAATAAGACGTCATAACTGAAGTCGAGATCAAACTGCGGTCCCTATGGCGGGACGCTAGACACAGCGAAAGGAATATTCTTTTAAATAATATTTTTACTCTTGGCTCTTCTAAACTTGCGTACATTTGCGGTTAATCCGATACTTGTCAAAAATTGATCAAAAATTAAGGCCCATTCCCAGTGCCTGTCATAGTGATAGTTTTTGTTAGTTGGCATAGTTTCAAACAGTTTGGTAAAGCGAAATACATTCATTCCCAGTGCTTGTTTTAGTTATAGTGTTTAGGCATAATCATAAAAATAATTACAAAAGTTTGCAAACTTCAAACTTTTTTTCAATATTTTTTCTTTCATTTTAGTATTTTTATAATCTGGATCTTTTTTAAACCAAATACATTTTTTTTTTATTAATGAAATAAAGTACTCTGAGAAACTCATTATTACAATTTTTTGACATTGAAATTGATATTTTTTCTAATGTCTAAAGTGCACTGGAAACGGTCTGCGTATGTTTATGATTAAAACAAAAATTTACGACAAAAAACTATGACTATGATGACAGGCACTGGGAATGGGCCTTTAATGAACTAAGTTTATACAAAATTTTATATTTTTATGTGAAAAACTATTTGAGGTGAATATTGTACGCCACTGATAAGAAGTACGTTAGTATATTGTTTTCTATGTAAGACGTTGTGGTGTAAATTCACGCTCCGATTTAAAGTGTGTGATATAGTTCAAGGTAAATGTGTCAAGTGTTTGTGTTTATAAAATCTTTCATGCAATAAGTGACAGAGAAAGGGTAAGCAAATATTTAAAATCTCGTTCTCTAAGTTTACGAGGGGTCGACCCGGGGAGCAGTGCGGAGCGCAGAGAAGCAGCTATAGACGTAGCTATTAGGAAGGGTAAATTATTATAGTTAATCTGATTTAAAACTTTAATTTAAATTCTAAATAGGTTTGGTCAGGAATAAATTTGTGTAACAACAAAGGAATAACCAGCGAAATAGCGGAAACAAAATAAATGAGTGAAAAATAGGAGAGACTAAAATGGACAAAATAAGAAACAAAGAAATAAGGCGACTCGATATAAAATCCACTCAAAAAATGATACAGAGAAGACATTTACAATGGTTTGGTCATCTTATTAGATTGCCAGATAACAAACAAGCAAAAATTATATGGAAAGCTTGAACAACCGAGAAAAGAACGAGAGGAAGACCTAGGAAAACGTGGGGAGATACTTTAAATCATATACACATGATTTAGCAAGGGATAGGAAAAAGTGGAAGACTTTTATAGAAAAACTCTAGGAATAGGAACAAACAACCTTAACACCCTACGGGAGTAGAGGATTTGACTATATATACAAACATAAACTATTTGATGTACATTTGCGCACAATCATTCAGAGAGACACACATAGTTAAAACTGACTTCAGTGTAAAATAAGACTAAGTCAAGCATTTGATTGCATTATATGGCAAATAAAAAAGGAATTGATGAACTTACTTGGTACATATCTTGCGCAATGTTCTCAACGGCGTGTGACATCACCTCCAAGAAGTGTATTGTTGTGTACACGCCGTTGAGCCATGCTTGCTGGGCGTCGCGCACCCTTAAATCTTGTGCGAGATATTTTATTGCTATGGGTCTAGCAATCCGAAGCCCATTCTCCAAGGTTGTTATTTCTATCATTGCCCTCTTATGGAGCTGTATTAATTTTTCTGTAAATAAGATTTTTAATATAATACTCGACTTAGTAAAAATCATATAAACTGAAATATTGCCATTGAATAATAAAAGGATAGAGGACGTGAAACGGCTAAAGATCCCAAACTGGAGAAATGTAGCAAAAAATAGAGAAGAATGGAGGAAAGTAGCAAAGGAAGCGTATATCCATCTTGGATAGTAGGGCTATAGAAGAAGAAGAAGAAGAAGAAGAAGAAGAAGAAGAAGATTTTAAATATATGACTAAAAAAAAAAAAAATACAAAAAATCTTACCAACGAAGAAATAAATATTTGGGTGAATACCCATTTTATTTAACAGTATTTTGTTGTATGCCTCAACGTTATTATTGGTTCGCCGAGGCAATCCAAACACACTTAACGCCTGAGGCGTAATCGAATTAATCCAAAAACTGTAAAAAATAAAAACAATTAGACAAGTGTTTAGTGTATAAACTATTCACTTTCCTACCGGCGTATGTATGCAAATAAATCATTCAGATTTATTTGGTGATTTTGGCACCAAGCCATTACTCCCTCTAGACCCGCTTCAATTGAATCATGAGGGAGTAATGGCAATGCCATTGTCATCTTTACGGCTTTTTTTATATTTGGCTGTTGCCCGTACTGCATAATATATCCCAAACGGGAACACATTTTCCAGACAGCCTAAGAAAATAATTATTGTTAATTATCTTCAGTTGTCAACATAACTATTAATTATACTTACACTAGCGTAGTGAAAAAAACACCCTACAACCTCTGCCTCAGGAAAAACTCTTATGAGAGCACCCCTAAGGGCCCTCTAGTAATCAGTCATGATCAGGGCAGGTTGTAACGTTGGAGCTAATTCCCTCAATTTTTCAAATATCGCCTGATATAGGCCCTGTCTTCTCGACGACATCAGAATATAGGCAAGCGCTATACTCTGAAATATTGATATTTTTGTTATGTTGCAGGTAAAAGTGCCATGATTTCTCATTTACCTTGTCATATTTGATGACGTGGATGGTAAGGAGCTGATGTGAAGGAGGTGCTGCAGGGACACATTTAAATGTTCCGTCAAGGTGCATCTCCTCCACACCAGCAACAGCAACATCGAGGACACTTTGCGCTGCGAAAAACACCGCTGTGCCTTCGGCCACAGTTACCGTCGCTCTAAAAAATGGCTCTGGTTCATTATCTCCTACTTGTATGTAGAAGAGATGAGCCCATTCGTCACCAGTAAGGAGACGGCCAAGATCCTCTAATGACTGCTTCGTCGGCGCGCGCTGTGCATAGTGCTGTACGCCGTACAAAATGGATACTGCACAGCAGCCTCAGGATTTCTAAAATATTAGTACGTAAAATATGTAAAAAAAAAATTATTTGATATAGTAAAATATTCTATGTTCTAAATATGCAGATTTTAATTATCAAGAGGGAATGTAGCCTGTATTCGTACGCGTCATACGACACCTACCCATGGAACTATGGTGTGGGGAGCAATTTCCTACAAATGGAGATCTCGTCTAATTCGCATTCCCGACACTTTAAACAACCAGCGATACATTGACGAGATCCTAATACCCAAGACCCCATGTCGCGAGTAGAATATTAACCTTCTTTAATTAGCACAGAATACCAGTGCTTCCATTATATGGCCGGCCTGTTCTCCAGATTTGTCGTCTATTGAAAATCTCTGGGATGTTTCAGCAAGGGTAGTGCGACAGACTCAGATGCCAATACATATAGAATGTAGAAGAACTATGGACTGTAATCAAAAGGGCATGGAACGAAACACCTCAAAATGTGATTCACTAACTAATTCATTCGCAAATTCATAATAAAACTCTGTTGGAGTCTAAGGTTAAATAAAAGTTAAAAAATCCATAAACCTTAAATAAAAACGCTAAAACAAGTATGTATTTCAACAACTAAGTTGCCATCAATAGTAAACTTTCGTCCAAAAACAGATCAGTTTTGGATTCCTCAACATGTCAACCATGCCAGATGTCCAAAAACAAATCTGATAAACTTTTCAAATTTAGATTACTCAGTATGTCAACCATACCAGAGGTCCAAAACTGAACTGTAAGTTTACTAATGATGGCAACTTAGTTTCCGAAATACGTATCATGTTTTAACGTTTTTAGTTAAGGTGTTGGGATTTTTTAACTATTAATTAAATCCATCTCTCAACCAGTAGAAGCGCTGACAAGAGCGTATGGAGGACACTTCTTACTGAGTTTTTCATTTCCTGTATTTTTGATTTTTGTGAAATTTTAATCATTTATAAGTCTATAAACAACCTCTGTGCGGAACATCGTACGTTTCTTCCTATTATTTTTTGGTGTTCCGATTTCAACAACTGCTAGTAGTACCTTAAATACTATCGAAAACGAAATCACATGTATGCTGCACGTACAGTTAATGCAACTCAGTTCTGAAAATATATCAAAAGCTAAAATGAATTATAACAAACCTTGCCGCCTCCTCGTCATAAATCTCTCGTAGCCGGTTTCGCTCCTGTAGAGCCCTTTCTACCAGAGCACGCCTAAAATGGTCCACTGCAGCAAATGGAACTTCGTGGCCATTGTGTTCCTTGATTATTTCACGCATATTTCCATTTGCTTTAAAAGAACCGGGGCAATTATATTGCACCCGATACTTACAAGAATAGTACCTAAAAAAATAGCACAGCATTAGCAAATTAGCCAATGCCTTTCGTGATTTCTTTAAATCAGTTTACAATGACAATGACAGTGATAAAGATAATATATTTGAAAGTGATTGTGAGTATAATCTAGATAAACTAACAGTGTCAAATATACAAGAAAGTGAAGTTTGCAACGCCATAAAGGGTATTAATGGAAAAGCTGCAACAGGATCAGACTCTATTCCGGGATATGTGATTAAAGCCTGTGCCGAACACTTAGTGAAACCATTAACGGCTATATTCAACGCTGCACTTACCAGCAATATTTTCCCTGAGAAATTAAAAATAGGCAGAGTCTGTCCAGTTTTTAAATCGGGTTGTCCTAGTAATATCGAAAACTATAGGCCAATAACAATTTTATCGGTATTTTCAAAAATTTTCGAAAGAGTGTTATACGACAAATTATATAATCATATAAGCTGTGTTCTAACAGATAAACAACATGGTTTTGTAAGAAACAAATCAACAGTCACTAACTTATGTATATTCTCTAAAGTCGTAGCGAAAGCAATTGACAGCAAATCCCAACTAGATGTAGTATACACGGACCTAACGAAAGCGTTTGATAAGGTTGACCACTCTGTGTTGCTCAGTAAATTGAAAACTTTCCAATTAGACACTAATTTAATAAACTTTTTCAATAGTTATTTACGTGACAGAACACATTATGTAACATATGATAATAATAAATCAAAAACCTTTGTACCTACATCAGGAATCCCTCAAGGGACTCTCCTAGGGCCCCTTATGTTCATAATGTTTATTAATGATTTACCCTCAGGTCTTCAATTTTCCAATTGTTTACTATATGCAGATGATGTAAAAATATATTCTGAAATTTGTGATATTGAGGATTGTAATAATTTTCAAAAAGACATCGATATTGTAAGCACATGGTGTATGAAAAATAAACTTCAAATGAATATAAGCAAATGTAAAATAGTTAGTTATAGTAGAAAAAGGGAATGTATTAACTTTGAATACTCTATCGAATCACAAGAGTAGAAATAATTAAAGATTTAGGAGTTATTTTTCAATCGGACTTCAAATTTATAAAACATATAGTCCACATTGTAAGCGAAAGTCAACGCAAATTAAGTTTTATCTTAAGAATGGGAAACAAATTTGAATGTGAAACTCTTATTAATCTATTTAATTCATTAGTTAGAAGCAAACTGGAGTACGCATCCATAATTTGGTCTCCCACAACCGCTACTCATTGTGATATGATCGAAAAAGTACAGAAAAAATTACTTAGGTACCTGTACTTCAAGAGATTTCATGTATTTTCTACATATGTTTCATATACTGAGCACAGAAATATATTTAATATTACTCTGCTACAAACAAGAAGAGAATTTATATCTATGTTATTTATTGTAAATTTAGTAAATGGAAAAATTTGTCTTCGTGATATATTGCAAGAAATTAATTTCTCCGTTCCAAATGTGTCATTAAGGCCACGATTTATATTGTTTAAAATTAAAAAATCATGTTCTCCATTAAATGAAATTTTAAACGTAGCTAATAATTTAATTCTTAGAAATAAAAATTTCGACTTGTTTAATTGTAAGAAAATAGATTTATTTAAAATATTTTTTAAGACACCTTATTGATATTGAATAAGTTAAACATCTTTTGTAAAATGTTTGTACTATGCTAACTGTTAATATGTAATTGGGGGTTACCCTGTTTATTATCAGTATAAATAAACATTATTATTATTATTATTATTATATTGCCTATCTAATTTGAAATATAAATTATAAAAGCATATTTTCAAATGTTGTGAATAAATATTATAGTTCTTATATTGGTACCTTACACGTGCCGAAAGTGCGAGTTATATACTATGTTTTTTTTTGGGAATTTCAGAATAGCAATATATTATTTCAAATTATTACTTTATAATAATTACGTTTAATATTTAATTTTCTGTAGAAATATTGCCTGGTCGCGAATCTGGGGAATCGGGTTCGATCCTGACCGACGCTAAATATTTCAAATTATAAATTGCATAAAATTGACCCTTATGACCCCCATGCCAGCAATGAGTGCTTTTGAGGGTGACGCCTGGTAAACGCCCGCACGGTACAAATATGTCATCATCATTATCGAAATCTGTATATAAAGCAGAATGGCACACCTATCAATGGATACTTTGGTTCAAGTACTGTGTAATAATCGAAATTAAAACATTTCTGGAGAAATTATAGTAAAATCATGAGTTATGAGAAAATAAATTTCTCGCAAATTTCTGAAGAAGAAACCCTAGTTTACACATAAATGGTATGCACCAACAAAATTATTAAGAGATCAAGATTGATATTTGCGTCGAAATATTTTTGTAATTTTTATTTTACAAAATATTTGCAATAAAAGCGAATGATAAGGCCAGATATTATGTGATTTGTTGAGAATGGTATTACTAATTTTACAGATTTTCAGAAGGATAACATAAAGAATAGGGCGCACGTCGAGCGTACTGGCGTCAACAGTGATCTGACTCGAGCGACGTGGAACCAGTTAGTGACGGCTTCTGCCGTGAGATGAGCTTCGGTGGTCTCCTGGGTGATGACGGCGTGGTGAAAGGAGCCTCCTGGATGATGATGGCGGCAGCGGAGGTGCGATCTGTACAATGACGGCGGACTGGGTGGCGGACGGCTTGGCTAGCCGCAGGACCTGGGCAGCGTTCTTCTTCCTCTCTGACGGAGCTGTCGTGGAAGCTGAGGCGTACCCTGTAGGAAATACCGTGATGATGAAGAGTGGACCTTAGGTTTATCCAACTAGCGTGACGGAAAGGAGGGATGCTTGCTTTCCAGCTAGCGTAAAGATTGGGTGAACTCTTGTTTTTCAGCTAGATGTGCCTGTGCCAGTAAAAATTCTCTGTTGCGATCAAGCTTGTTGTTTTCTGTAATCAGCTCTAGTAAATTGTATTATTGTTTATTTTGTGTATATTATGCATGCATATCCAGCATAAACCAGAAAATTGTAATCGAAACAATAAGAGCTCAGCTAATTTATTCCACTCTCATTATTGTGATTGGTCACTTTATTTTGTAAGAAGTGCTGTACGCTTAGCAAGAATATTGTTTTTATGTAAGTATTATGTATATTAATGTATGTCCCATAAGTTTTGGCACAAGTTTCAACAATTTTTGTTTGTGATAAAAAATGCATTTACTTAGAGTTTTGTAATATGTACTCAATAATTAACTATTTCATAAGCAACCAAATTATATACTTAAATTAAATAAAGAGGGCCGTGTGAAGGCGCAATTTTCTGCGGACACCTAGCATTAAGTTATGGACGACATTTACATTGATTTCTCTGACTCCTGTATATTCTGCGTCGAAGTTCGTCCTTATTTTGGGTTACCCATATCCATCCTCCATCGCAAACTTTTCGAGATAAAAGAGCCTTCTATAGAATGAGACTGGGGAAGATTATCAGATTGTCGTTTCGCGGAACAAATGGTACGCTTTGGTCTGTTAGCTAATTTTGAGTTTATCTGCGAATTTAGTTTATATATTACATTTTTAGAAACCTATGCAATATTGTCAGTATAAAAACCACCATCAGTTCACTTAATTTCGGAGTTGTTTTGTGTTGTCAGAAAAATCGATGTAAATGTTGCTTATAAAATAGTTAATTATTAAACATTACAAAACTTTTAAGTCGATTTTTTATAAATTACCGAAATTGAAAATGTGCTAAACAAGTTGTCGGCATACATAAATTTCGTTTTATATCTCAAGAAATCGCAACAAAATTTTAAATACGACGCAAATAGCGGCATAGCCACATTGCAGTTCAACAATGAACGAGACAATGAAAGCAGCTGAGCAGCATAAGAGAAAGAATTAGAGAAATAGAGAATATAACCAATTCAGCGATAGGTGTAAATAGTTTAAATAATATAAATATTAAAATAAAAAAGACTTCAGTCTTGTATTAGAATTGTTTTATTTCCTTTTTATTTTAATATGTATATTATTTCCACAGTCGTTTATAAAAATCATACGAAAAATAAATGTACCAAAATGTTTAAGTAGAATTATCAGAATAAAAAAGTAAAGTTTTATTATTTTGTGACTATGACAATAAACCTATTTTAATTGTTTATAGAAATTTAACAAGGGAAAACCGTTTTTCTTGGTGCTTTGCTCCCCAAATTATTTTAGAAAAAAAATCTTTAAATAAAAGTTATAGGACATAAAATTCTGCAGATAGATCATTAAACAAAATTCATTTCGTATGTTTAGCAACTCCAGAAATTAAATAGAAGAATTTTGAAAATTCCAGTTTTATACTGATAGCCATGAAATTGAAACAAAAAGACAAACAAATAAATGTGTATTTATTCGTAATAAAATTTAATTTACTTTTTATTACCTTCCGTCACCTTTAGGTAAGGAAGGTATTGTCTTTGGTCAAAAAATTCGGTAGTGAGTTTTTAATGAATAAGCACGTTTTAGGGTCCCTACAATACGAATATACAATTTTTAAGATGATGTCTGTATGTATGTGTGTGTGTGTGTCCGTGTGTGTGTGTGTGTGTGTGTGTGTGTGTATGTGTGTCCGTGTGTGACAAATTTTTCTCCGACGATAACTCCAATACTACAATTCTAAAAATTATAATTCTTTCGTATTCCTCTTCTGTACACCCATATGAAGAGTTGATTAGATTTTGGTTATAATTGATCCACCGGAAGTACCCTAATTTGAAGTTTTTAACAGTTGTTCTTAAAAAAACGCAGTTAAATATTATTTTTTGACATTTTGTTATAATACATATTAAAGAAAATACTCTTCTCTATACGGTTTGATTATACATTTTCCTTCATATTCAATAGATGTAGATTTAAAGCGTTATAAAGAAATTAATTTTCAAAAATTAGTCAGCATTGCTATTTATCATGGAAACAGCTGATAATTTTAAAAAAATTTAATTGACAGATGTCAGTTGCAAGTGCTAAACCAAATATGGAAAGTAAAGGATCTAAAATTGGTATGTCATAGTGTTCCTCGCAAGTGACGTGCAGAGAAAGGCCAAAGAGAAGATGGAAGGACTGTATCGCAGAAGACTTGAGAAAGGAAGGAATGTGTGAAGAAGATGAGTTGGACAGGAATGAGTAGAAGAGAAGAGGAAACAGCGACCCGTAATAAAATGGGGGAAAACTGAAGAATAAATGAAGGAAGTGTCAAGTGCATTTTACTTAGTGTACGTTTGTTATAATTTTATTGGATTTATAGAACCTTTTCAAATGAACTTTTGGTATGGAATTTGTAAAAAATAGTATGTGTTCGTGTTCGATTTTACATGATATTATATAGAATATGTTCCAAGGACCTTTTGGTATGAGATTTGTACAAAATACATCGAATTGACGGAAGGTCTTGTGCTGGCCACAACAGATTTTTTTTTAATGATATAAATTATTTGCGATCCTACCTACAAGTTTAACATATAGAAATGGGCTTAATGGATTAATTAAATTAATAACGTAAAATTCTTTAAAAGAATAATAATGTAATTCTACTTGTATACAGTTCAAATACTCATTTTTCTTCTCAAAAAATCACAATATTTGACGCATGGTTATCGTCTAAGTCGGGATAACGCTCCTGCTATGTGCAACAGATATGATGTTATAATTAATATACATCACATCCTTGTTATATCGTTATATGTCCAGAGTATGACCCAATCAGGTAACTTTATAATATTGATCAGAACCTTTCTCTTATTTTGATAGATCATAACAAAAAAAAAATCTGTTGTGGCCAGCACAAGACCTCTCGCCATTTTCATATTAGGCTATATAAGTATTGTACTGCACTTCGCTTTCGAACCGGCGTTTTATAGCAAAATATTACAGAACTTTACCCAAATATTGGTTTTTACATTGTATTTAGCATGTCTTCTGCACACATATAATTCTAATTATACATATTTTTCATTGTATGAGGAAGTTTCTAAATTTCAGAGATTGTTCCAATTCATTAACCAGATTGGCGGTATTTCTCATGGATATATGCATTTTACCACAATTTTACCTATAATTTCAAATATTTAATTAATAAAACAATAGGAAAAATTAAATATACTTCCCAGAAAAAGCTATCAGAATGTCACTAAAACTGTTGATATTTGACAATGACATGTGTCATGTTATAAACATTGGAATTTGTCAACTGGTTTCCTTAGTGCCTTAGCCTCTGCGATTAGTGTACTCTATAAATTATAGTGTCTTTATCTCTAAACCTATGCAAGATATAATAATTTTTTTAACTGTATTAGATGGAGAATTTTATGTTCTTCAATATTTAATAAAATAAACTCTCAAAAAATTATATTTAGAAGAATTTTTCTAAGAAACTACTACTTCCGCTTGTTCAATTGTTACCAAAACCTTTTCAGCTCTTCCCAGGAATGTCAGATTGAGGAAACTGCAGTTAAATATTTTTTAAGTCTTATAGTTTTTGAGGAATCGTGTCTACAACATCCAGACATACACACATACACACATACACACATACACACATATACACATACACACATCCACACATCCACACACACACACAGACATCATTTTAAAAATGTTATAATCGGATTCTAGGGACCTTAAATCGTGCTTATTTAATAAAATCTGGATATGCGAATTTTAGCATGAATCCAATACCTCTCTTAGCGAGAGGTAAAAATATTGTGACTGACATAAAAATTTGAAATATTTTTGACATATTTATAAATTTTATGTTTATTTTATTATATTATTGTAGTACAACTGACGATGATTGCATTGCAATTGAAATGTACATATTGATAATAAAATATAATTTGTGAAGAAAGGTTTATTATTATATTTAATTTAGATCATAACAAGTTAAGTAATATTTTGATATTTTTAAAAGCAGTGAATTTATATGACGAAATTTAAAATTCCAAGTTTTTCTTCTAAAGGGTAAAGTAATTACATTTATATTGCTAATTTTAAATTTTTGTAACATAATATTGTCATATCTATTTTTTATATTGTTGTATTATTTATTGTTATAAGTTATACTTTTATAGTCTTGTATTATTTTTATACATAAATAAATATATCATCACGGCATATTACCCATTTCTGGGTGTGCCAGTATCTACAACACATGTAGACATCGGTAATGATGACGATATATTTTACCGTGTGGGCGCTTACCAGGTGTCACCTCACGGGCACTCATAGCTGGTGTGGAGAGTGCACCGCAGGGGGGCACTTTTGTGCTATTTAAAATTGGAAATATTTAGCGTCTGTCGGGATCGAACCCGGTTCCCCCAAGTTCGCGACCAGACACTCAGGTACGCGGCCACGGGACCCCATTATTTTTATACTGTTATTGTTAATTAGTTATAGGGTAATAACCTTTGTAGTTGATGCCCAATAAACAAATAAATAAATAAATGAACATCACATTTGTTTGTCTTTTTGTTTTAATTCCATGGCTATTACTATTAAACTGAAATTTTCGAACTTTTCATATTTAACCCTGCGGCGGGCGCGCTTTTGAAAATCACATGAGCGGTCGCGCTGCGGTATTTTATGCCGCAAGTAAAAAGAACTACAATTTAATGCAAAAAACAAAATTTATTTATAAAATAATAAACATAATTAAATATATTTCTTATTACAAAATGTCGAACTTAATTCGCCTACTCAAGGTGTCGAGAAGAGGGATAATTCATGTTCACAATTCTCTTGATTTTAACATTTATTTGGACGTTTCGGAGGTCCAAAAACCTCCATCTTCAGCATTTCACATTTTTGTGTTCTAAGTTTTACATTTAATGTTGTGTGGTAAGATGTGTTCTCTTACAAAACCCCGTAAATTTGATAAGAGGGTGGGTCTTCACCTCCATCCTGGTTTTTTGAGGGATTAAGGCTTGAAAGTTATTTAAAAAATGAAAGTGACCGGCACTTTTGTTACCTCGACCACATGGTGACAGGTTTGAATTTAAATTTGAGGTTCCTTCTTGAAAATTTTCCACTCCTAAAATTATAATTTTTTTAAGTAAAGTTATTTTACACTATATCGATGTTATAACAGTCATGAAAATATTTAAAATCAATCAAATAAAAAAGTAAAATTCTGAAACACATTACTTACATGACTAGTCGCGTTGCGGCACGGAGTGCCGCTCTTTGGTAGTTGTCCCTTTTACGGCTTGAATACTACTGGACCTATGGTTACAACTCACCGGTTTTGTGTAGTATGCGTTGTTATAATAGTCATTTAAGAATACCAGAAAGGGCATAGTTATGAAAATAAAAATAAATGTGATATATGTAAAAAAGAAAAATTGCGGCATAAAATGCCGCTGCGCGCCCGCCGAAGGGTTAATTTCTGGAGTTACTAAACATACGAAATGAATTTTGTTTACTGATTTATATGAAGAATTTTATGTTCAACTTTTATTTGAAGATTTTTTTTCTAAAATAATTTGGGAAGCAACGCGCTAAGAAAAACAGTTTTCCCTATGTAACGAAAATCGAGCGCCATCCGGTATACTACTCGTATTTTGAAACATTTAATTTACCAAAAAATGTTGCATTTATACTTATTATTGGTGTGATTTTTAAGCATATTCTTTTTCCTTGTCGAGCTTTATAATCTGGAACGATCATGGCCAGAAGAGTAGTTGCAATTTGCAAACCTTGCCAACCTGTAATCGTCTTCATGGCAAGTTTCCAAGTCTATACTATACCTATACTATAAGGATCTTTACATAACTATTATTATTATTATTATTATTATTATTATTATTATTATTATTATTATTATTATTATTATTATTATTATTATTAACACATTACCCAACAGGCAAACGCCCAATTAAAGGGTAAGAGGTGAAACGTATTTAAAAAAATGAAATTTCTTTATCTCGTTAATGGTGTTATGAAATATATCAATTTCACCTTCGATGATATTGAAAGAATTTATCATTTGATGGACAGGTGATTTCGATAACATATTTGATTTTGGAGTTTTTAGATAAAAAATATTTTTATGCCTGGATGACATTCTAGGAACTTGGAAAAAGATTCTGTTCATAATAAATGTACAATCAAAAGTATTATTGATTAGTTTCCATAAAGTAATGACAGCAGAAATATGACGCCTTTGTTCAAGTGACTTTAGATTAAATTTCTCAAGTAATACTGCTTGAGATACTCCTCTATGAGGATAATAGCCTTCCAAGATAAATATCGCAAATTTCAAAAATTTTCTTTGAATACACTCTAAAGATTCAGACTGATTGCGATAAAGTGGATTCCATATTATGGAACCATATTCTAGGTGTGGACGGACTAAGGACACAAATAAAAGACATAAAGCTTTAGCACTATCGAACATATCAGAATTACGTATTAGGAAACCGAGACATTTAAATGCAGTTGAGATCTTAAGTTGTACATGAGATGTGAAGGTTAATTTGGGATCAAAAGTAATTTCTATGAAGTATCAGGCCTGTTTAAAGCAGAGTTATTAATTAAATATTCAAAATATATAGGGCTGAGTTTTCTGGTGAAGGTCATACAGTGGCATTTGTTGACATTTAGAGCGAGTTTGTTATCCCTGCACCATTTGGAAATAGAATCCAAATTATTTTGAAGTTTTAAACAATCATCCATCGAAGATATGTTACACAGAAGTTTCAAATCGTCAGCATACAGTAAGTGCTCGATATCAATGTTAGCAGTAATATCATTTATAAATATATTGAAAAACAAAGGCCCCAGAATTGAGCCCTGTGGCACTCCAGATTTTTGTGAAAAATACTTTGATTGAAAACCATGTGCATTAACAAATTGATACCGATCTTTAAGATATGATGAAAATAGTTGTAAGAGAGAGTTAGAAAAGCCAAAGAGTTCGAGTTTACGCAGAAGAATGTTGTGGTCCAACCTATCAAATGCCTTAGAAAAGTCCATGTACACGACGTCCACCTGCCCCTGTTGATCTAAAGCTTCGCATATTAGCTGTGTTTTGCACAAGAGATTCGTAACTGTTGACCTTCCCTTCATGAAGCCGTGTTGGTTGATAGAAATTTGACTACTTACATTATTGTAAATTTTCTCGTGTATAATTGATTCAAAGATTTTGCTGAAATTACTGAATAAAGCAATTATCCTGTAATTAGCAATATCCTTCTTGTCCCCTTTTTTATAAATAGGTTTTAGCCTAGCTAGCTTCCACTTCTCCGGATAGATGCAAGTTTTTAAAATAATATTAAATATAGCTGTAAGAGGTTCAACGAAAACTGAACAACAATCTTTTATAATAAATGAAGGAATCATATCAGGCCCAGTGGTCATACTGGGTTTCAGTCTATGTTCTTCAATACATCTAATACCACCCCTGAAACTAAGTAATACGTATTCGTCGGGATTGTACATCTAATCTAGCTATTAACTACTCGTATACACATAATATATTTCTTTTTATTTCGTAGATATGTATTTACTATAAACAACAACCCCTGTACTGGTTCTTCTTTATATTTCTTCCAGTGTTGAATTGGGAGGAGAAAGCTTTTAAAATAAAAGTATATGTAATATTTATATTTACCTTGCGCAAAACTACCCAATTAGTTTTAGATACATGTTTCAAATAAACGTTGTAGATAATTATTAAATTCTACATACCAATCAAATTTTATTTTGTACGTTTAGAAATCTATAAAATCGTAGTTTTATAAATATTGCTCCTTTGTTATGATAGCCAAAGAAAAGAAACAAAATTATAAATAAATGCACAATGTTTCAACTGTTAGAATAATACCATAAAATTATTAGCAGCTTTTCTTCGTGACAAAAATGTTCCATTCTTAAATCAAAACAAAATAAATAGTAATTTAATATTAATGAATTCTCTTTTTATAACACATTTAGAAAATAGTAGTAACGAATATAATAAACTATTTTTTTCTTATATTTCGAACGTTATGCTTTTATTTGTAATTTTGTTATTGTTTATTATTTGAGTAAGACATTCTATATTTTGTGTGTATATTTATTTGGCGGGTATTATTTAAAAAGTTCCGCCATAAAAACTTTTGAACTTAGCCAATCAAATCTCACTACTAACTTTACACAGAATATTTGTAGTGTCAAACTAAACAACAAAATGAAACAATGTATAATGATAAATGTGAATTAATATTTAAAATACATAACGAATTATTAACCGTTACAGAACCATACAATTTGTTTAAATATCTAAATAAAATTTATGTTTTACGAACAACATATTTATAGAGGCGCCATAATGATTCTAGCGGCACAATACCATGGCCACACACACACAGATAGACCAGTAGTAATTATTAAAGAAATTAGCAAATATATGATAATAAAATGTACATTAAAAGAAAGCATTAATAAAAATAATACATATAATAATATAAAAATTATCAGATACTAGTAGGTAAGTGATGAATTTATTAATGTTGATGGTACTAACCTCTTAAATGTTATAGGTTATGACAGCAAATTTCCCATATATCTCAAGAATGTCACTTCGAAATTCTTATATATAAATGGTATGCGTTGTAACAAAATATTTAATGTATATTTTAATATAATGCCCGTCGTAGGAGGGTACGAAAAAAATCATGAAGTTTGTGGTGTTTGCTATATGTGTAATCTTAAATGTAACCTAAATAAGTCCGCGTGCCTCCATGAATTTATTATAAATAAATAGTATTTGTTAAACTTAAGTATTAAATATATATAAATATAACGCCCCTCTCAGGAAGGTAAGAAAAAAATAAAAATTGTGTAGTTCTTATGTGCATTGTCATATCCTAGAGGCTACGAAATAATGTAACTATGCTAATATACAATATCGTATAGTTAATAAATTCCGTGAATGCTAAATATTTATAAATACAAATATTAATTGAAATTCAGAATGATAAATTTAATCACCAACACCAACAGAAGGTTTATTAAAGTTATATAACATGTTGTTGTTAACTGATATTCTTTTATTTTATGTATTATATATAATTATTGTCAAAGAGAAGTGTTTATATCAATTATTTTAATAATTCATTTTTTAAATTATTATTTTATACTTTTGAAAATAATATAAAATTAAAAGTTACTAGTCAGATATCAAAATGAAATCTTGGTGAACAAACGAACGAACCATCAGATAAGCCTCATTCACAGCTCCGAAAATAAAAATAAAATTATACATAAAAATAAAAATAACGATATAATCAATAGATTCTTATGAAAGTGTTCACAGCTCTCGAAAATAAAATTAAACATAAGACATAAACACAAGGATTTGCAAATGTTATGCCCGGTTTCTCCACAGCAACTTAAGTTGTAGACTATTAAAGTGCTACTTAATTGTAAGTAGGACTTATATCTCAATTGCGTTGCACCAGCAAATTCAAATGCGAAGTTAACTTATGTCACAAATTACATTGGCAACAGCGTAATGTTATTCTACGATTGATCAATTTGATTGATCACTGTCAATGTGTTTAACAGGGTTTATATTTGTATTCATTCAACAATATTCGATATGGATTTACAGGATTTCCCTAATTTTGACGACGTTAACGTCGTGGATACTGTGTTTTAAGTCGATATTGTCGAAAATGGTAGGACTCCGCGACAAATAAGTAACAGAATTGATTTGTTCCAAATATATTATTTATTTTTAATATTTTTATGTGGACCACCGCCAGTCTTATAAACTGAAGCCTTTTTCTTCGATGTCGTCTTCCTTGCGTCAATCTCCATATTTGCACACATTTTATTGCCAATGCTGCGGCAATTAATTTCCAGGTGTTATCTTTTTGAATATTAGACACGGACATCGCAATGATTTTTTAATTTTCAATATTCTCTTTAAATCTTTGTTTCTACAATCTCACAGAACAATTTTCTTCCTCTTTGCTATAATTTAATCGTTTCTTCTTTACATCATCTAATTTTCTTGCCGTAATGGACCAAAACGAAACAAATTTACCGCGACTTACCGATATGTCACTTAACATATGACACATAACCACATAAGTCACCGATTTTTTCGACTTACATTTAAGTGCTACTTACGTCTCACATTTTGACATTTTTGCGTGGTGCAACAGTTTAAAGTGGAACTTAGGAATAAGCAACGACTTAAGTCGTAAGTTGCTCTGGAGAAACCGGGCATTAAATATTTTACACAAAAATAAGCATATACATAACAACTGACATTTGAGCTGTCAATGTACGTTCTGGCAAAAGGATTTCAATTTAAATATAATTTTAAAAAGTTGTCTTAAGACAAAGGTTCGCATATATGATTGCGTACAGTGCTTTAAAAGGTATGAAGCTGTTATTATTGCTTGTTAATCATGAATGTATTAAATGACAGTTGATGTTAATTTACGTTTTATTTTCGAAGCTGTGAACACCAACAATGAAGTCTTATTTATAATTTTATTTATATTTTTTATTTTCGTAGCTGTGAATGAGCCTATAACAGATTCTAAAGTCAATATCATACATCAGTAAAGGATTATTTCTCTCTCTCTCTCTCTCTCAACATTCTTGGACGTTTAGGAAGATATACTTCATCAGAATCAGAAGAAGAATTGCACGACGTTATAGACACAGATAATGACGACGGCGAATTTGATGCAAAAGATGACAAAGAACTCACTTTTTACACTTTTTTAAACTTGAATACGACAAAATGTCAAAAACTAAATTATTATAATTTTTTTCTATGTTTGTCACTGTAACCAGGGAAATAATTAAGATAACGGCCCGATAAATATTTAACCCTAGAATATTCGTTTGTTAGTTTAACAAATGATTTACTCGTAAAGTTTCAAAACGATTCGTTATAATTTTTGACAAATAGAATCAAACTTGACAAATAAAATTTCGATTATTCTTTCAATGTCAACTGTTTTTATTGGATAAAAATTATAACGAACCATTTAAAATTTTTACGAGTGTTTATGAATACGGGCATTAACTGTAGTTGGTGAAAATGAATTACACAGTTTAACATCTTGTTAAATTTAACAAGAGAATAAATTGTGTAACTGTCGTTGGTGAAAACCACCCCTAAAAGAGTAAAATGAAGCTATTAAAAGAAAATAAAGAAATGAAAGATACAATCAACAATCAACGAAATTAGCGGCACAATAGAACGTATGGGGAATGAAAAAAGATGAGAAATGTAGTAATACAAGGCTATATGCCAAGGGAACAAAATCAAAATTACAAGTCGGGGAGGTTAAAGAATTTATTAAAACTATAATTTACAAACTGAGGTGGATTTAAGGGATATTGATAAACTGGGACAGGGGACCCATTTACTGGAGTTAGAAAATGCTGCAGACAAGAAAAAAATAATGATTAATAAAAGCAAGTAAGCGGAAAAAATATGAAAATACGATACCTGAATATTACAATAAATGGCAGTTGTTATTACTTCTCGCTAAGAGAGATATTGGATTCATACTAAAAATCCTATATCCAGATTTTAATGAATAAGCACATTTCAAGGTCGTTATAATCCGATTTTAACATTTTTACAATGATGTGTGTGTGTGTGTGTGTGTATGTGTGTGTTTGTGTGTGTTTGTGTGTGTGTGTGTGTGTGTATGTCTGGATGTTGTAACGACGGTTTCTCAAATTCTATAAGACTTAAAAAATATTTAACTGCAGTTACCTCAATCTGACGTTCTTGGGAAGAACTGAAAAGGTTTTGGTAACAATTGAACAACCGGAAGTAGTAGTTTCTTTAAAAAAATCTTCTAAATATTATTTTTTGGAAATTTGTTATTACATAATATATTAAAAAAGGGTGATTCGGGAATGCTGTAAAAGTTTCAATTTAGGAAAAAACAGGCCGTAGGTTCCAAAAATTATGACAGTCATAATCGTCTTTATTTGTAAAAAATAGGACGTTTCGGACAATATTTGTCCATCTTCAGCTACAATAATTATATAAAGTTGTGAAATATAATTAAAAATATAAAATACATTTCGTCTTACCAATTTTAAAGTGTGTGTTTAAAATATATTATACAGTTTCTTTATTAGTTACAAATTTTTGTTTTTACTTCCTTGTACAAAGTAAAGAAAGTATTGTAATCGCGAAAAAATTCGGTTTCCAGATTTCGACAGCAATATCCATTTTGACTAATTTCGTCGTGACGTCTGTACGTACGTATCTCGGATAACTGAAAAATGGGAAGCCGTAGAAAGTTAAAATTTTGTATTTAGGACTGCTATAATATCTAGTTGTGCACCTCTCTTTTTGGTCATTATATAACTTTCGGAAGTGGTACTTTACTTAAAGCCTATAATAGATTTTAATGAAAAACTATATTAAAATATAATCCAAAAGTCTTCAAATTTGGTATATAAGACTTTTATATCAATGGGAATAACATAATAGATTTAAGTTAAAATAGTCTGCCCGGAAGTAGTACTTTTTTTTTATTTAAAGAAGAGGCTTCGACTATACGTCATTAGCCTTTAATAATGTTACATAGTTATGATTGTATGATATTGTTACATTGTACTTATGATATTTATTTTACATTACATTTGATGTTGGGGGTTGTATATGACTATATTTCATTTATTAGATCTATTTCCCTAAGAAAATTTAGTATATTTGTCATGTTTTCTGTGTTGTTGCTCAGTGCTTCTTTTATCGTGGTTGGTATGTTGTGTCTCTGTCTGTGGTTGATGTATTTGGTGCAGTCCTCTATTATGTGTTTGACTGTGGTGATGGTTGAGCAGACTTCGCAGATTTTTGGGTTGGTTTTGGTTATTATGTGTTCGTGGGTGTATTTTGTGTGACCCATTCGTAGTCTTGATATTATTACTTGTAGTTTTCTTTCTTTTGGTGATTGCCACATTTTCGTTTCGTCCTTTATAGTTCTTAATTTGTTCTCTGTTTTACCCTTCCAGTGGTTGGTCCATTCTTGGTTTATAGTATGTTTAATTATAGCTTTGAGATCGTCCCGTGGTATGTTTATTTTCTCAATATTTGTAATTTTGATTGCTTCTTTTGCAGCTTCGTCTGCTGCCTCATTTCCTTTGATACACACATGGAATGGTATCCATATGAGGTAGATGTTGATGTTTTTTCTTTTGTTAAATTGTATGTTTTCTTGTATGCTTTGTATTATAGAGGTTTTTTGTTTTTCTGTTTGATATTGCTTGCACTAGACTTAGTGAGTCTGAATTAATTAGGATGTTATTATTGTCTTCTATGTTGTCTTTAATGTGTTCTGTGGCTTTTAAAACGCTGTATGCTTCTGCGGTGAAGATGGACGTTTCTTGTGGAAGGTGGAATTTGAAAATATGTTCTTGTATTACGAACGCAGCGCCTGTTTGGGTGTTAATCCGTGAACCATCGGTGTATACGTGTAGCGTATCTCTGGTTTCTTCTTGTAGTTGTTTGTACAGATTACGGTAGAGCTTTTCGGGTGTATTGTTTTTATTGTATTGGGTTAGGGTTAGGTTTGTTTTAGGTAGCTGTATGATCCAGAAAGGGATTTTATGTAGGGATATGTTATCGATATTCTGGAGTAGGTGGTGGATGTATTGTAGGTCGTTGAATATGAGTTGTTGGATGGATGTTCTGTTTTTTGGAATTATGTTTTCTCCTGAAATTTGGAAAAAATGTTTAAATGTTGGGATGCTCTGGTTGCTAAGTAGATTAACTATATATCTCGATCTTAAGAGCTTCCGTCGGAGAGATAGCGGTTGTTCTCCTGTTCGCACAGTAGGCTGTCTACTGGGGTTGTACGGTATGCTCCTGTTGCTATTCGAATGGCTTCGTTCTGTATTCTTTCTAATATTTTTAATTTGTTCTGTTTTGAATCTGAGAAGGCGATGCTTGCATATTCTAGTTTTGATCTTATAAGACTTTTGTATATGTTTAAAATTGATATTCTATTCGCTCCCCATTTGCGGTGAGCCAATATTTTTAATATGTTCATTTTGGGCAAGCATTCTTTCTTCAGATGGTTAATATGTTCAGACCACGTAAGGTTCTTATCGATTATCACGCCTAGAAATTTTATTTTGTCTACAAAAGGTATTTCTGTATGTCTTAATTTTATTTTTATATTTGTGTAATTTTTTTGTTTGGTGAAATGTATAGCTTTTGTTTTCCGTTCCGAGAAATTGAATCCTGTGCGTTTTGACCATACTTCTATTTTGTTTATTGCCTCTTGTACCTCTTTCTGTACTGTTTTTATACTTTTACTTTTAAAATATATAACTAAATCATCAGCATATAAAGAAGTATTTATATGTGAAGGAATTGATTCGTTGATTTTGTTGATGGCAATTAGAAAAAGGGTTACACTTAATATTTCTCCTTGGGGTAGGCCATTTTGTAGTATTTTTTCGTCTGAGATGTTGTTACTTTCGATTTGTTAAGAAATTTTTTATATAGTAAAACATATAGCCGTTTATTTCCATTTCGTCTAGCGTTTTGAGGATGTAGTGTCTCCAGGCTGTATCGTACGCTTTCTGCAAATCGAAGAATATAGCGACGAGGTGTTGTTTGTTTTTAAAGTTGTTTTGGATTTCCCCTGTTAGTGACAATCAGCCTAATTCTGTAAGTCAGTGGTTAACATAGTTGTTAAATAATAACGTTGTTAACGTATTAAATTTTAAACACTTTCTTAACTACTTTGAAAAAAATGCAATTCTATAACAGCGACATTTAATAACGTTGATTAATTTTAAATGATAACCACAGTGTCTAGGGAAATTAAGTGAAGTGAGCTATAGAAGACGTATTTTGCCAATGACTGTACTGTTGACGGTACGTAAAAATACGTAATTATAACCTCAATATTGAGTTTTGTGATTCTAATACAATTAATTGTTAGTATTTTAGTTTGAAAGATCCATGGCAGCACGTGCAGCACGTGGGGCAAGAACTACAGCTGAGCAACAAGAAATAATGCTGGATTTTTTAAAATCTAACCCTAATATGCTAACTGGCAAATCTCATAAATAGTGTTCGTGGTGCAAAGAAGTCTGTTGAAGACTGGAAGAGGTTTTGGGTGGAATGGAAGAGTAGAACAAGAGCAAAAGCACGTATGATGCACAACGATATAACTTGTACAGGTGTGTCACACTTTTTATAATTTATATAAATATAACAATTAGATCAAATAGCGTATTTTAGTACGTATGATACGGTATAAATTAAAATTTACATAGCTAATTGTGATTTATTACATTTAAACATGCTTGTATGTGTATAACACAATCAAAATATATTTCAGGAGGTGGTGAGTCAAAAGGGATACAATTAAATAGTTTTGATAATCGGTTAATGGACTTGATTGGTTGGGTGTCCGTAACTAGATCTCCGAATGTACCCAATGAAACTGAACCTGAAAGTGCTCAAACAGGGGAATGCATTCTAGTAATGAAAAAAATGTTATAATAGAAGACTTTAGTGAAACATGTCAACCATTTACTTCTATACCCATTAGTCAACCAACTGCATCAAGTACATCTACTACAGCTGCTTCATATAGTCAAAAAAGGAAGTTAAACGACAGAGAAACTCGTTCAAGAAAGAAATGCAAGTCAAATACTTCATCTATTGGAGCTTTGCACTCGTCAGCTCTCATTTATGCTGATAGTGCCGAAAAAATAAGTAAAGCACTATCAGAATTTGCTGTTGGAATATCGAAATTAGCTGAAGCAATAGAAAAAATTGCTGCAGCAACTGAAAAATTAGCAACGGCAAGGAACAATGTTTAAAATATTCCTAAATTTTATATTTAATCTATTTTGTTCACATGTAGATACCGCACATTTTTGTAAAATTTTGTTAATTGGAATAGTATTTATTTTAAATAAACTTTTGTACAAAAGTATTTTTATATTTTACATAAAAATCTAAAATATTTCAAATAATAAATTATTCATTTTCAAAACGGTTAATAAGTTGATTTCTGAGCCGTCTTCCCGCAGCGAGCCAATCATCACCATCTATATCTAAATAAAAATGCGTTAATATATTTAGAATTATTTAACATAATTCTTATTAGTATTTACCATTGTTGAGATTATTTATATTTTGATTATCATTTTCTGCGTCGTCATCAATATGTTCAATTATACCTTCAATATTATGCGTTATACATAAATTATGTAATACCGCGCAGGAATATATTATTTTACTTGCTGGGGCGTGGCGATAATGCAGTACACGATGCTTTAGTAAACAACGAAAACGTTGTTTTAGAATACCAAAACATCTTTTGATCACATTTCGCGTAGCGCAATGTCTCTGGGTATATCTACCCTCCGGAGTATTTTCTGGTTCATCTGGAATAGGTGTCATTAGCCAGGGTTGTAACGGGTACCCGGAATCCCCAATTAGCCAAGAAGACAGCGTTCTTTCGTTAAATTTTCTAACAAAATATCTGTATATAGCAGACATGGTCCATATTGCGGAGTCGTGCGTAGCTCCAGGATATCCAGCATTTACTGCTAATAATTTTAAATTTGCGTCGCGGATGATTAACTGATATACCTGTTTGGTGTCGCTGGTGTTTCTATCTTCGCTCTGCGAATTTTTTTTTGTTTTTGGTGGTTTTTTAATCTAGTTTTTCTTCAAAACTATATCATTATGTGCGTTTAAACAACGGCATATTTTTTTTTTATTGTGTTTTTGAAAATTATTTCTTCTAGGGTGAGTAATTTTCACTTTTGTTACAATTTTTTATTTATTTGAAAGGCGTACCTACTATTTTGTCTTGTCTTGTTCGTAATAGTGCGGGTTCATTCACCTAAATAATAATTTGTTTTGTTTTATAATGGGTACTTCAATAAATTGATTATACGGGGTGTTACTTTTTTTTTCATTTTTGCTTCTTGTTTGTTGCAAAATGCCTCAATGTCATTGTTGCAAAAAAGCCTCTGAGCATCACAGGCTCGTTACTTGTACCATCTGCAATAATACTTTTAATATGCGATGTGTCGAACTTTCTGCTGCAGAAATTCGACGTATTCACGATCCAAAATCAGGTATAAAATGGAACTGTCCTTCTTGCCGTACGTTAGGAAATGATTTAGATCAATTAAAGAAAGTTATAATTCAAATTCAAAATGATATTGCAGAAATGAAGAAACAGCGAAACAAGTTCGATCCGCATTCAACTTCCTCAATAACTGAACACATAATCAATTAAATAACCGAACGTCAAAAACGATCGTGTAATGTGTTGATATTTAATTCTGAGGAAGACAGTGCTCTTTCAAAACCACAACAACTCGAACGTGATACTGTTTTAGCAAATGAAATTTTTACTAGTGTTGGCATTAACATAAAACCTAAAAGTGTCTCAAGAATTGGACGTTTTGATTCCACCTCCTCACGCCACCAACCTATTAAAATTAATCTTTCTTCATCTGAAGAAGTTACTTCAATAATTAAAAATATCAATAAAATCAAAACAATAGAAAAGCTTGTCTATTTCTTGTGACAGAACTAAATCACAAATTTCATATTTTAAATCTGTTAAAGCTGAATTAGATGACCGTAAAGCTAATGGCGAAGTAAATTTATCCATAAAATATATTAATGGTACTCCCAAGATAATCAGTCCTTCGGAAAACTAACTTCGCCCAACAGTTGTCCTTCACTTACATGTTATTATCAAAATACAAGAGGTCTTAATACTAAAACTGGTATATTTTATGTTAATTGTTGTGTTGTCTCATTTGATATTATAGTTCTGTCTGAAACCTGGATTTCAGACTCCGTATATGATGCCAAATAATTTCCCTCTGATTACAATATTTTACACTGTGATAGAAATTGTGCTCTTTTAGGTCGTGGTACAGGTGGAGGTGTTCTCATAGCTCTGACAAGTCAGATATTATATACTATTTTTAATGTCTCATCTTTAAAATCATTGAATCCTTTAATTGATATAGTTGCTTGCAAATGTAAACTGGGTAACTATACTTGCATAATTTGTGCCTTGTATATTCCACCAGATGTAACCACAACCGATTTCATTAATTATGTAGAAATGCTAGAGTTATTGTTTATTAACGAATCTGTTTTATTAATTGACGATTTCAGCACACCCAAATTTTGCACCTCCTTCACCAGCTGCGTAAAATCTTCCACACTTCAACAAATGTGTCATGTATTGGATCTTAAACAGTATAATTCCATAAATAACTCCAATAATAATAAACTGGATTTGGTTTTATCAAACTTAAATAACAAAATAACAGTATGTAAAGCTGATTTTACACTAGAGATGCTTACCACCCAGCACTTTCATTGTCTATTAATTTAAATTATCGTTCTTCGCCTAATTTCCCGTCATCCAACACTCTATTTTATAATTTTCGCAAGGCAAATTTCATTGAATTATACAATGAAATCTCCTCGTTTGATTGGTCTTTAATGTATACTAGTAATGATGCTAATCAAGCCTTAGATTATTTTAACAACTCTCTATATACTCTTATTGACAAATATGTGCCTAAACAAAGAAATATTAAATCCAGTAAATATTCGCCTTGGTTCACATCTGTGATCAAGTACAATATTACCTCTAAAGAATTTAAAAGACAGAACTTTAGTCAAAAATCAAATCAAACATGCATATAATGAGTACGTCCGTTCTGTCGAAAATAATATTCAATCCAATCCATCCTATCTATGGAAATTTGTTCAATCAAAAAAAGGAAAAACCCGCATACCAGGTAAACTACAACATAATGGCATAGAGTATAAATCCACTCAAGATATAGTAAATGCGTTTGAATCTCATTTTTCGAATTTCTTTTCATTATCACTCAACACCTCGACGCAACTTTCAGTCAAATACCCTAGCAATCCTCCATTCAATCTTCATCGAATTAATACAGACGAACTGCTTGATATTATGTCTTCCTTACCCATTAAATTTACATCTGGAGAAGATCAAATCCCTAGTTTTTTGATTAAAGATATCAGATATGCTCTTGTCGAACCACTTGTTTATATTATTAACCTGTCTATTAAATCAAGTATTTTTCCTGAAAAATGGAAACTAACACGTATAACACCAGTGTTTAAAAAAGGTGACAAGTCTCAATTAGAAAACTATCGACCTATATCAATCCTGAACAATTTTAGTAAAATCTTTGAAATTATCATATATAAATCAATATATAATAATATTCGTTCTTTTATTTCATGTAATCAACATGGCTTTATGAAAGGTAGATCCACCACTACTAATCTTGCAACTTTTTCTCAATTCGTTTCAGAGACCCTGGATAATCGTGGACAGGTAGATGCCATATATACTGACATGTCACGCGCTTTTGACTCCATTAATCACGCTTTACGCATCAACAAAAAACTTCTGAATGTGCGCGCATGTAGCAAACACATGTCAAGTAGTAGAGATTTGAAAATTCAAATTTATTGAGTTTATACAGTTTATTAATTTTTGAAAGTGTGTAGTAGTGATTGGAATAGTGTTCATTATCATTATTCTAGTGTTATATTAAAAATTTTCTGTTTCAATTCACCGTAAATAAAAAAAAAGTGTATAACAGTGTATAAGGTCGATTTTTGCAAATTTTGTATCTACTGAGTACAAGTTTGTACACATTACTTATTTATAAAGTTGATAGCGGTCATTCATCTTAACTGCTCACAATGGTCAATACATGTGATAAATGCAAAACCAACATCAGTGCAAGAAATAATCCAGGGGTGGCTTGTGGAGGACGCTGTCAAAAATGGTTTCATCACTCTTGTACTCCTATATCAGCACCTGAAATAGCAGCTTTATCTGCTCTACCGACTTTAAAGTGGACGTGCGAAAATTGCCGAAATACTAGGCCATCCGAGTCACAATTACCTCTCGATAACCAATCAACAATAAATGACGTCATGAATTTATTAATCGAATTGAAAAAGTCAGTAGAATTCTGCTGCAATAAACTTGATGACTTCGAAGTCAAAATGAACTCATTATCTGATAAAGTAAAATATGTAGATAAATTAAAAGTTGAATGTGATACATTAAAGGCCAAAGTAGATGATCTGGAACAACGTTCCCGAATTAACAACCTCGAAATTGTCGGCGTCCCACAGAAAAGGAATGAAAACCTAATCCAAATTATGGAGAATATAGGTAAAGCCATAAATTGCCCTATAGATGAGACATCGACGCCATTCACCGTGTTGCATCATACCGTTACGATGAAAATAAACCTAAAAATATTATTGTACGGTTCACATCTAGAATTAAGAAAGATAGCATTATCTCAAATTCACGTAAAATAAAAAACTTGAGTGCAAATCAAATTAATTTCGAGGATAATAAATTAATTTACATAAATGATCATTTAAGTCCGAACAATAAAATATTATTACGCGAAGCAAAAAATAAAGCTCGCGAAAACCGCTACAAATTTGTTTGGGTTAAATCTACCAAAATATATGTGCGCAAAAATGAAACATCTCCCATCATTATAATAAATACTAATAATGATATTGCAAAAATTAATTAATTTTTTCCTCTTTGACATTAATAAATAAAGACAATACATCTCTGTTCCAATGAACCTAAAAATTTATTATCAAAATGTTGGAGGAATTAAATCCAAACTCTTATCTATTTACAATGAATTAGCAGCTCACGACTACGATTTGGTGTTATTTACGGAAACATGGTTAAATCCTAGTGTGTTAGACTCGGAAATTTGTAATCCTGACAAATACTACATATATCGTCGTGATCGAAGTGATCCTAATAAAAAAGAAGGTGGTGGTGTTCTAATTTTAGTGTCCCATGAAATAAAATCAAAAGTGCAACTATCTTGGCTTTCAACTGCTGAAGATATGTGGGTAACAATTTCATACTCGTACTTTAAGCTGCACGTCTGCTGCGTTTACATCGCACCATCATCAAGGCCGGAGATATATGAAGACCATTTTAGTAAAGTAACTGACATCAGTTTAAGGTACTGTAATGATCATTTATTAATAGTTGGTGACTACAATCTCCCTCATATAAATTGGTCCCGTAATCTTAACTACTATGAACCGTTTATTACGCAAAGAAAAGACATATACCTGGAATTTCAGAGCATTTTAAGCATATGTGATTTACATCAATATAATGGTGTTCTGAATACCAATAACAGAATTCTAGATCTAGTTCTATGTTCAACTACATGTGAAGTTAATCTGAATAATTCGCTCATAAGTAATGAAGTTTTACATCACCCAGTACTCGACATTTGTCTTCCCTTAAAAAATTACAAACAACTTCCTTCCAACAACACAAATAGATTCATTTATAGCAAATGTAATTATGAAGGACTAATTTACAAACTATCAGCTATAAATTGGAAATCAAGACTTGACAAATGTAACGTGAACGACAATTTAACAATATTTTACAATATTCTTTACTCATTACTGTATGAATTTGTTCCAATAAATCAAATAAAAAAAAATAACTACCCTACTTGGTTCTCCAAAACATTAATTAAAATGATAAAAGAAAAAAATAAACATCACAGAAAATGGAAAACTTATGAAAGAATTTCAGATTATACTACATTCTCTTTACTACGTGAAAGAGTAAAAAATAAAATTAAACTAGATTTTAAAAATTACATTACAAATATTGAACAAAATATAAAACACAATCCAAAATCTTTCTGGAATTATTCGAAAACATTAAAAAAGAGTAATAGAATTCCCAATGTTTTAACGTTTCAAGAACGAGAAGCACATAATGGCGTAGATATATGTAATCTTTTTGCAGAACATTTCGAATCTGTTTTCTTAAATATGAACGATCCGCAAAATGAACAAAACTTTAATAATCTCCATACGGATAATAATGTCCATATAAACTTAGGTTCACTTCATTTAACGTCTGAGGAAATTCTCAACTATCTAATGGCTTTAGATATTAACAAGAGTAGTGGTCCAGATCAAATTCCGGCAAAATTTATCCGAAACTGTTCACATTATTTAACTGAACCTCTTTTTATATTATTTAATCAATCTCTTAAGTCAGGTATTTTTCCAGACGCATGGAAATTATCGCATATTACTCCAGTTTATAAATCAGGCAACATAAACGATGTAACTAATTACAGGCCGATATCCATTTTATCAACATTTGGAAAAATTTTTGAAGCTCTTGTTACAAAACAACTAAAATATAGCTTAGATAACATAATTATTCCACAGAAAAATGGATTCTGTTCAGGAAAATCTACGACTACTAACCTTATCCCTTTCATTGAATTTTTAAGTGCAAATATGGACAAAAAAATACAAGTTGACGTAATCTATACCGATTTAAGTAAAGCCTTCGACAGAGTTCATCATCCCACTCTCGTAAAAAAGCTTGAAACATTGGGAATTCATGGTACTTTACTACGGTGGATTCAGTCTTATATTACAAATAGATCGCAGCTAATTTCTTGCAACGGATTTAAATCACGATTAATCCCTGTTACATCTGGGGTCCCACAGGGCTCTCATCTGGGTCCTTTGCTTTTTAATATATTTATTAACGATATATCATCATGTTTCACCAATTCCGATTTTTTACTATATGCTGATGACTTAAAGTTTTTCAAACCTGTGAAAACAGAGCAAAACAGTTTAGAGCTTCAGCGTGATTTAAATAAATTGCAAGAATATTGTAAATCCAATTACCTAACCCTTAATGTTTCAAAATGTAATGTAGTTCATTTTACAAGAAATCAGGAAATCTTATATTACAATTACAACATAGCTAACATAAGACTAGAGAATAAGAAAACCGTTAATGACTTGGGTATAACTTTTGACTCTAAATTATTGTTAAACTCACATATAGAACTAACTGTAAAAAAAGCAAGTAGAACTCTAGGTTTCATACTAAGAACCAGTAAACACTTTAAAGAACCACTTGCTTTAATTACACTATATACCACTCTGGTCCGTCCAAAATTGGAATACGCATCAACAATTTGGAACCCAGTATATAATAAAAACATAAAGTCAATTGAAAGCATTCAAAAAAAATTCATTAATATTTTGTGTTATAGATTTAAGGTTCAAACTTATGAATATTCTGAGAGACTAAAATACTTTAACGTATCATCGCTGGAAAATAGAAGGACTATCATTGATATGATATTTCTTTACAAAATATTTAATAACATGGTATATGGTAATAACATAATTCACTTATTTAATATACAAGTCTGTAACAAAATAACAAGATCAAACACTCTATTTTATCCTCCATCAAGTAGAACAAATAATAATAAAAATTCCCCAATAAATAGAATTATGTCTACTTATAACTTCAAATTTGATACGTTAGATCTTTTTCATCTCTCGCTATCACAATTCAAAAATGCTGCCAAATGTTTAATTAATATAACATAGTTTATATCTTTTAAATATTCTCTGTATATTCTTAATATTTTATATCTTTCATAATGTATCTCTATTTGTATTATTTTTGTAAGAAGTGAAAACCTTTAATTGGTCTTTGCTGACTGTTGGTTTTCCGTAATAAATAAATAAATAACACTCCTTATCAAATCATATCTGGATAATCGTCCCTGTCGTGTGTATTACAATGGTTTCAGCTCATTCAATTTTATCGCCACTTCTGGGGTGCCTCAGGGCTCTAATCTAGGGCCACTATTATTTAATATCTTTATTAATGATCTGATCGAATCTTTTTCATGTTCTGTCCTGGCATATGCTGATGACATTAAATTGTATCAAAGAATTTCCTCTTTTCCCGATGCTCTCCATCTTCAATCAAATGTCGATATATTTACTGAATGGTGTGAAACAAATAAATTGACTTTAAATGTGGATAAATGCTGCTCAGTATCGTATACCAGTAAAATTAATCCTTTACATTTTAATTACACCATGTATGATATGCAAATCGAGAAAAAGACTTCTGTGAAAGACCTTGGAGTTACCTTCTGTCAAAATTTTAATTTTTCTGATCACATCTACGACACATGTATTTCTGCAAGTAAAACATTAGGTTTCTTGATGCGTATTTCAAAAATGTTCAACAACCATTTAATTCTCAAACATTTGTACTTTGCTTTTATTTTGAGTAAGTTTGAATACGCTAATATTATTTGGTACCCATTCTATGCTTATCAATCTATAGCTCTTGATCGTATACATCGTAAATTTTTAAAATTTATGTCTTTCAAACTTGACGGCACATATCCAGAAAGAGGCATTGACCAAAATAGTTTACTTGAACGTCATTCCATGCCATCTCTTTTAGAGAGAAGAATTACTTCTACTTCTAGATTTTTATGGATGTTAATTAATAATAAAATTGATGCACCTTACTTGCTTTTTTGTATCCCTTTCCACGCTCCCAGATCTGTTTCTAGATACTCAAGGACCTTCTATTTGGCTAAAACCCACTCTGACATCCTTCAGCGGTCACCAGTTTACATCATGTGTCGCAATGCTGAACTACACTATGAAGATATCTTTTTGTAATTATTTTTTAATGAAGAATGTATTATTGCTTCATGGTCTAAATTTCTCTTTATTTGAATTTCATTTATGCGAATCATTGATTTTTCTTTATATTTGTATTGCATATTTTGTTTACTTATTAATTTTTGAATGTTTTCTTTGTCTTTGTCCTGTAATTGGTTTCCTCTTGTACACTGTTGGGCAGTAAATTATTATTATTATTATTATTATTATTATTATTATTATTATTATTATGTCTGAAACAAATTTGATATTTAAAGCATACGCATATAGGTGTAAATTTTCAAAATTGTTCGAATACTAACTGCTTGGACATTAATGCTATAGAATCCTTTTCTGTTCAGATATGCTATTGCAGGTTGTATAGGATATTCAACAGGGGGTGCAATTATAGCCACATGTGTGCAGTCTATTGCACCCGCAACATTAGGAAAATTAAATTTCTCCATGAATCTAAACATAAACTCGTCCTGTATATTAGATACAAACTGCGATAAATATTTTTAAACTTACCCTTCTTCTACTTGTCTTACTTCAAATTCGCTTGTTGGAAATTTTACATAAACGGGGAAGAGATGATTTGAAATTACTGTAGTAACTTCTTTTATAATCCTGCTTACGACTGGTTGCGAACAGGCTAAATGAAAACCTAGAAAGAAATATTAAAATGTTTCCATTAAAAATATAGATAGCACTAATTAAATGTTAGGTACCTTAATATGGGTTGGAATATGCGCACGTCTTATTCCCTGTGTCAAATGCGGTTCTATTAATGGAATTAACAAATATATTACCATACCTTGTGGTAAACGGTACATTTTTTTAAAATTGCTTTCCGGAATTTCAAATGGATTACTCATATCCCTTAAACGTGCACTCCGTAACCTTATTTCCCGTCTGAAAATTATCGGCACATACAAAGAAAATTTATTGATAAATTTGTATATGTTTATAGGTACTTACTGTTCTATTAACTCTTCTGCAACGTGTAAAAAATTTAATTCAAATAAAAACCCGGCTGGATTCATTTTGGAGCACTCTTAACGACAATGTTAATACGCTAACCACAGTAAAAATGCAGTTGTTAGAATTAATAACTTTCATAACCACTTGTGTTTAAAAATTTAACCACTGAGCACTTGCAGAATACAAAAATACTCAAAGTGTTTAAATTAACAAGTCACGTGATACTTAACCACTCACGTGGGTTGTTAAGAATTAACAACTCGCTTACAGAATTAGGCTGAATATTTGGTCTATTGTGGATCTGTCTCTTCTGAAACCACTTTGTGTATTCTTCAATTTGTTGTTGGATTCTAAGAACCATACAAGTCTCTTATTAACCATTCTTTGAAAAGTTTGCTCATGGTATTGGAAAGGGATATTGGTCTGTAGTTGTTAGGATCTGTTTTCGTTAGTCCAGGTTTGGGTATAGGGATTATGAACACGTTTCTCCATTTTTTGGGAAACTGTCTTGTTACCCACATGGTGTTATATATTTCTAGTAGATGTGTTTGAGCTGATTCTGGAAAGTTTTTTATAAATAAGAATGGAATGCCATCGGCACCTGGGCTTGTATTTCCTTTTGTTTCATCCACTGCTTCCTTGAATTCTTCAATTGAGAAAGGGATGTTAAATGGGTGGTCTACTTGTTCGTTTGGAAATATAGTTGTTCTTTCTTCGAAGGCTTTGTAAAGTTTAAATTCGTTCGTGTAGTTATTGTCCATTGATGTTTTTTGGAATGTCTCAGCTATAACATTGTTTATTTTTTTGGGATCGGTAAGATACGTGTCATTTAATTTCAACAATGAAGTTTGTCCTGGTTGGCACCCTTCTATTTTTCTAATTTTTTCCCATATTTTTGCAGATGGTGTTTGCGGCGTGATAGATGATACGTAGTTTTCCCATGACTCTTTTTTACTTTGTAATATGGTTTTTCGTACTATGGCTTGTGATTTTTTCAGTTGTATATAATTATCCAAGGTTTTCTTTTTCCTGTATGTGTATAAAGCTTTTTTATTACTTCTTATAGCTGTTTCACAATTTTTGTTCCACCACGGTACTATTTTATTTCTCTTTGATGATTTTCTTTCTCCCATTGATTTATTTGCTGCTATTGTTATTTGATTTGTAAATGTTTCTATTAATTCGTCAATATTATTTGTATGCACTGTTGGGTTACTTATTTCCGTAAGTGTTTTGAATAATTCCCAATTTGCCTTCTTTGTTTTCCATTTTGTGTATGATGCATGGATGGTGATCGGTTCTTGTTTGTTGTAGGATATTTTTATTGGGAAATGATTGGTTGTGAAAAGGTATGGCAATGTTTCCCAAGAGAGTTTTACCGCGATGTTTGGCGAGCATATGGATAGGTCTATAGCAGAGAATTTACTCGTTCTACTATTTAGGTGCGTTGGAGATTGGTTGTTCAAGATTATTAGTTGTAAATCATCGACTATTTTCTCAACTGTTTTTCCTCTTTGGTCAGTTGTGTATGATGCCCATGCTACATTGTGAGCGTTATAGTCTCCTACAATTAAGTATGGTTGTCGGAGTTGTGATGTTAGGTTTATTAAATCTGTGGAAAGGATGTTTTGATTAGGCGGTAGGTAGATGCAGCATAATGACATTTGGAGGGGAGTAAAAACCTTTATAGCCACTGCTTCTAGGTTTGTATTTAGTAGGATTTCTTCAGTGTGGTTGTTGTTTTTATTTATTTATTTATTTATTTATTTATTTATTTATTTATTTATTTAAGAAAAACTATCCTACAGGACAAGCCCAAAACGGATAGTGGTACAAAAAATACAAAACAAGATAAAAAAAACATTATGAATTTAAAGTATTGCGCAAAAGTTTGTAATTCAAGCGAAATATGTCTAAATCAGAGAATTTCTTATTATAAAGAGCACACATACGGAAGAGTGGGGAAGACATGAGCAGATTGGTACGGGAGAAAGGGAGATAAAAAGTGGAGGAGAAGCGAGTAGAGATAGAGGGGGCGTGGAAATTTAGTAGAGCAAGACAGCAGGGATCATCGATTCTATTATTAATTAGACTAAATAGGTGAAGAATAAGAGTGTTTTCCCGGCGTTCCAAAAGGCTTTTTACACCAAACATGCTTAATAAGGCTGCATAAGACATATTTCTTTCTGGGTAAGATTTATTAATTTTAAAATAAATAAATTAAAAAAATTTTTTTTTAACTGATTCCAGTCTCGTAAACAGGATTCCAAATTATGCTGCAATATTCCAATTTGGATCTAATAAATGAGTAAAATAGTGTAAAAACAGCAGATATATTATTGAAATCTCGAGTATTCCTGATTACGAAACCCAACATACGCATAGCTGAATTGTAAACATCACGAATATGAGGCACAAATGATAGAGTAGGGTCAAATTTGACACCTAGATCTTTAACTATTGTAGATCTTTGCAAGGTTATATTATTCAGTGAATATTTAAATGAAAAAGGTGTCATTTTCCTAGTGAATGTCATAACTGTACATTTCTTTATATTAAGATGGAGGTTATTTAAAGAACACCAATTAAATAGGCTATTCAGATCATACTGAAGCAGAAGGCAATAAGCTGGGGAAGAAATGGTATAAACAATTTTCATATCATCGGCAAAGAGTAGTTTATCACAATGCAACGCACTCGTAACGTCATTTATGAAAATTAGAAAAAGTAGTGGTCCAAGGTTAGAGCCTTGAGGGACACCGGAAGTGGCGATAAAATGAGAAGAATTAGTATTGAGATACTGAACGAAGAGTTGACGATTCTGTAAGTAGGAAGAGATGAGAGTAATAAGGGGAGTAGAAAAAGAAAAGGTACACAGTTTGCGGACCAAAATATTGTGATCTATACGATCAAAGGCCTTAGCAAAATCTGTAAAAATGCAGTTAAGCTGGCCATTGGAGTCGAGTACAGTTGAAATTTTTTGCGTGAAGTACATTAAGTTGGTCACTGTAGACCGCTTACTGATGAAGCCATGTTGACAAGGAGAAAACTGATGTTTAATTTTATCATAAACGCTGTTGTAAATAATTTTTTCAAATATTTTACTGATATTTGACAACATGGCTATAGGTCGATAATTAGCAACATTGGAAACTTCTCCTGACTTAAAGAGTGGGGTTATTCTGGTGGTTTTCCAAACTTGGGGAAAAGTACAAGATTTAATACTAAGATTAAAAATATAAAATAGTGCCTTTGACAGAGGAAATGCACAATCTTTAATCAGCAAACTGGGTATACGGTCAGGGCCGCTGGAAAGAGAAGATTTTAGTGTATCAATAGCTGATTCGATGTCCTTTATGGAAATATGAGTAAGGTTAACAGAGTCGTGAGAAAGTGGTGTAGGTGTAGAAGGAGAAGAAAGAGGACTATTAGAAGATGAATAAGCTGATTGGAAGAAAGAAGCAAAAGCATTAGAAATGGCTTTAGGAGCCGTATATGTGTTATCATTATATTGCATAGTACTAGGATATTTAGACATATTTCGCTTGGAATTAATATAATCCCAAAACTTTTTAGGTTCGGTTGAGATAGAGTTCTCACACGTCTCCACATATTCAGCATAAGATCTTTTGATTAAAGTTTTAAGTTCAGATCTTAAGGTATGGAATTTAGAAACATATGTTTCATTATGTGGAAACCGAGAGAGCAGTTTTCTGACGCGTATCTTAGCATGTAGTTTCTTAATAATAACTTTATTAAACCAAGGAGGAAATTTTTTAGTAGAGACATTAGAAAGAGGAACACACTGATCAAAAAACGAGTATATGGTACTATAAAAGAACTTACAAGCAAGATTAACGTCGGAAAAATTATTCAAACACTACCAATCAAATTGCTCTATAAGTTGGTATAATTTTACATAATTAGCTTTTCTGAAATTATAATTGCGAAATGAAGCAGTATGTGACTTAGAGATAAATGAATCACTAAATTCAAAAGCAATATTAAGAGCTGGGTGATGGCGTGGATATTCAACATCAAATAATAATTCTGAGGAACGTGATACTGTACATTTATGATTAGAAATAATCAAATCTTTAATAGTTTCTTGTTCAAGTTAACAATGTTATTAAATTGTGTAGCATCAAAAAATTCCAGCATATTAGTGAGTTTGTCAACTTTAGGGGACTCAAGGCTAGAAGCATATTCGGGAATGTTAAAATCACCCGTTATTAAAAAATTACTGTTGTTGAGAAATGGTAAAGTTCCAACAATATTAGCTTTAAATCGTTTCAAAATTTCAAGGTAAGCATGACAATTTTTATTCCAAACATCATGTGCTACGACTAGTTTAGTTTTGTGAAGTTCATTAAATCTGATACAGTTTATGCACTTGAACACAGTGGTGTTACAGGTTTTGGAACTATGATTCGCAGTACATTTTCCACAAATTTGCTCAGGTTTAACACATTGGGTGGAAGTGTGGTGGAACCCACAGCATTTAAAGCATCTGCGTAACTCAATGGCATCATAAACTGTACACAGATCAAAGCCGATAAATAGTTTTTGAGCACTAAGTAGTTTCTTGTATGTTGTCACGTCAGTTTGGACAAGAGCTTGAAAAATATTCAGATTACGTTTTGTGGGACTAATATCAAGAACTTCACAATTATAACCAGAAATAAAAAGGGATTTGTTCTGGTGTAGTAAGTGCTCAATGAAAGTCTCTTTAGTGAAGGACTCAGTCATGCCAGTAATGCGAATTCTGGGATGAAGAGCAGGTAATTGTTTCACCTCATACTTGCTATTCAAATTGTCCGTAATTATTTCTTTCAGTTTATCAGATTGATCAGATGAAATAATGAGGGCACCTTTACTAGCTTGACGGACGGAATTAATTGTAATATTAGAGGCCACAGGATTCGCTGATTTAAACAGATCGGACTTGGTGACGGCGGGCAGTTGAGACGCATCCTTTGGTTGCAGAAGAACTGGAGGTTTCGGAGCAGGTTTGGCAACAGCTGCAGCGAAGGTGGACTCGGAACTGGATGGCGACGAGTTATTGCCATTTTGAAATTTGGTTGAAATTTCCTGAAGAAGCTCTGTTTTAAGACTGGATATATTTGTCGCGATCAAGGAGGAAATATCATTTTTAATATTGGACAGAAGATTGCTGACTAACGTGGACTCAAGGTTAGATAAATTCTCTTGAATATTAGTAAAAAGTTTCTTAATATCAGTCTCTTTAGTGCGGTCGATAATAAAACAATTAACTTTGCATGTGGGGCAAAGGAAGAAAATAGATCGTGATTTGTCAAGGATGCGGCCTTCTTCATCGGTAAAATAAACACATGTAGGATGGAATGATTGTCCACAAGTACCCTCGCAACCTAATAGGCAGTCCGATCTACGCTTGCACTTCCCACACTTATTATTCATAGTTCATATTTTGGGAGCACAACAGCGAAAAGGTCAGTGACTCTTTAGTTAATTAAGCAAGTGAAGGTTCGCAGAAAGTGGCAGGCCAAGGATTAAAATAGTCTTAAGTTAAGTAGATAAAAAAACGATACAAATAAATTAAAACTGGATCACTACGATGACTAGTTCACTTGAAAATTATATCACAGTAAAGCTTACACAGAGACGCATATGTTGATAATAAATTAAACACAGAAACTAAAAAGTAACCACTATAAAAGTGAAAAATGTCGGAGAATAAAAACTGCGACTGCCCACTACAACTGCACATTAGTATTGCTAATATGGCTACTCCTCCGCTAGATATTTGATCTGTTGTTCTAGCTGTCTTTGCGGTATGCAGTGAAATTTTTTATTTCTGCCTTTTGGGTTTCTTTTAGTCTAGTCTCTTGTAAACAGATGTATTGTGTGTCATAGTCGGTGATTATTTTGCTAAGTTCGCCCCTATGGGGGTGGAAACCATTACAGTTCCACTGTATTATCATTCTATGTCTATTAAAGATTCTTGACTAGATAATAAGTCGTTTCGTGTTCCTTTTTCAATTTGAAGTTGTCGTTTTATTTTGCTCATTATTCGGGTAAATCTACCTTTAATTGATCGATGTTTGAGTAGTGGATATAGGTCTTTCATGTTTTGTAGTAGTGTTGGTATGTCTTCTGTGAATTCTCGAACAATTGTTAGTGGATCCGGGTTTCCGTACACATTTTCGAGTAGGATTTTCATTTCATGGTGTGATAGAATATATTTTGAACCATTTTCCATCATTTCAGATCTTATTGAGTCAAGTAGGGTGTCTAATGGTAGTTCTTCATGAGGGCTATTTGATCTAGATTTTTGTTCTGTTAATTTTGTTTTTTTATTATCTGAATCCATATTTTCTTCATCATTTGTTGGTTCTATGGGTGTTTTCTTGGTAGGCTGAACCTGGTCTGCCTCTGAGGTGGTTAGTTGAGATGCTGGTCTTTTAAAATTTTGTAATGTTTGTGTAAGTACTGTCATATTGTCCGTTTCTACATTTTTACATTGGGAACTGCTATGCCCCGGTTTCTTGCATAGAAAACATGTTATTTGTTCTTCTGAAATAAATATTCTGTAATCAATGTCTTCGTGTGTTATAAGCATAGAATCAGGTATTTTGATATTGTTGTCTGGTGCAATGTATGTTTGTCGTCTGAAGCTTAATACGTGCGCATTTTCGGCTTCTGCCATTCCAACTCTTAAAAAGGTAATTGGGTGCTTTTTGTTGAAGACCTAACAGTTTGATTTCTTTTTCTATTAGATTGTGGGGAATGGATGGGCATACATTTGAGAAAATAATTCTTTTCGCTGGGGTAATTAGACGTCGTACTTCAATTTGTTGTTCCTGTATTTGAATATTGTTGTGTTTTTCTAATAATTTATCTACTATATCTTTCGATTTTAAGTATATACATATTCGGTTATTTGATATACGTGATGCAAACAGAATATTTTTCGGTTGTGTTAGATTACCTGTTGCTATTATGTAATCCTTTATTTTTATTCCTTCGATTGCACTTAATACAATAGCTTGGTCTTTTTTTTGGAAATTGTTCTGTTTTAGCGACATTTGCGAATGTTATTGTGTTTGTGTTTGCGGCGATAGATGTTGAAGGTGTAGACATGTTTAGTTTGGTTTGGTTCGCTCCTGTAGTCAGAAGCGACCTATTGTTTTTATATTTTGTAGTTTGTTCTATTGTTTGATAGATGACATTAGTTGTACGAAGATGTTGAGGAATAGTTAGCAAGGTTAGATAAATATATTATGATAAAACCTTGGAATGAGAGGGAATTCTGGATGCGCTCTACCGTACCTGTTAGCAGCGTTGTATTGTAACTTGCTTCAGTTTTTGGTGGAACTCGCATTTGATGAGGTAAAAACTCACTATATATGAACACTTGTCACGGCCGAACCGTTCTTGACGAGAATCACCATAAGACGAAGTAGTACTTTACTTGAAGCCTATAATAGATTTTAATGAAAAACTATATTAAAATTTAATCCAAAAGTCTTCAAATTTGGTATATAAGACTTTTATATCAATGGGAATAACATAATAGATTTAAGTTAAAATGGTCTGCCCGGAAGTAGTACTTTACTTGAAGCCTATAATAGATTTTAATGAAAAACTATATTAAAATATAATCCAAAAGTCTTCAAATTTGGTATATAAGACTTTTATATCAATGGGAATAACATAATAGATTTAAGTTAAAATGGTCTGCCCGGAAGTGGTACTTTACTTGAAGCCTATAATAGATTTTAATGAAAAACTATATTAAAATATAATCCGAAACTTTTCAAATTTGGTATTTAAGACTTTTATATCTATGGAAATAATATAATATATTTTGGTTAAAATGAGCTGGCCGGAAGTGATACATTACCTGAAGTTGTTAACGGTTTTTCTTGAATAAAATGGTTTTATTTTGATTTTAGAAATAAATGCTTCAAATAAAAGTTTTAGAGAATTAAATTCTGCGTTTAGTATTATTAAATTAGCCCTTTGTATAAGCGAGATATGTAAATTTAAATAGTATATACTTTTTGGTTTTTATAATAAAGTTTGCTTTGGATTAGGACAAAATATGACAAAAAAAAAATAAGGTTAATGTCATATTACCTCAAATACGTGTAATTTTATAATTGGGTCTAAACTTCATGTTAGTCTTCCTCTGACGCTTTTCTTTTGTATTGTCGTCGTTATTTTTCAAACTAGTTTTGTTTATTTAGTTTCTCTTTTTTTGTGTTAAGTAAGCAAGTTGTTTTTCTCTAAAGTTTTCTACATGCTTTCTTTGTTAACTTAATCCGTTTATGTCATTTCTTCTTACATTACCTATATAACTTAAAATTTATGATCTAAGCATAATTCAACCTTGTTACTACAAATGGTAATTATGTAAGAGTAAATAATTGGCTGCTATTCTACAATAAATTATATATTTTCATAAAGATATTAGAGATTTTCTTTTTTTTTCATAAAATTAGTATCTGCTTTTTAATATTGATTACAACAATGACCCTTACATACACTTTGCAATCAGTATTGTAATAAATTTTCTTTATTCTTTAAACTATTTAATAAAATATTATTTGTATAATAATTTTGGAAACAAAATTGAAATTTTCATTTACATACATGTAATTAATAATTTATTATAGTAATCAATTTTCTATATTCATTTCATAAAAATATCTATATTGTAAGCTTGATTACAACAATAAACCTTTCCTTTATACCATTGTTATATTAATACTTTATTATTAAAATCAAGTCTTTTATTCTTGACGAATAATAATAATAAACACAAATGTATAGTTTACGAACAAACATGACATTATCTGCGGAAAAATGGTGCATTCGACAAGAATTGTAGCGTGTGTTTTACCAAAAATAAAACAATTTATATTATTTTAATACGTAAATTACTGTTTGTTAAAATAAATGATATAAATAAATAAATAAATTTAAATTGTTAATAATATTTCAGCGGATTTAAAGTAACCACAAAACATGAAATGATATAGTGCGACCAAGCGATATGTGCCCCTGGCCTCTATTTGGGAGGCGTGATCTATCATTACGAGTCGGAGACAGAAGTTTTCTATACAAATTATAGCGGTTCATGTATAAAATGGATTTAGTTAGAACACAAATGAAATACAATTCTTTAAACTTAATTGATTATATACATATTTCATTTATTAGTACGCCTGCCGCCGCCGCCACTACACGTCTACTTTTATTCTGTATGTACTTACGCGTTCGCGGCAAAATTCTTAAATGTTATTGGTTGATTATTTACGCCAGCGCGCGTCTACAAGATCAAGACCAGGGGCTTGGTCGCACAATATGACATCCATGTAAATCCTTCACCTAAACACATCACTGGTGACATCAGTTTTAACTAAATTAAAAATATTGGCTGGTAGCACGAACCCTGTTTTAACTAAAACGCTGTTTTAAGAAATGTCATTATTTAATAACAAAAATAAATAGTATCAAATTTATCAAAATATGATTTTAAAGCAGAACATAGTTTGTATTCAAATAAATATTTTTAAAAAAATCGTTCATTAAACATAAAGGTGAAATTAAATATTCAAATTTGAATTTGACATTTCTTAAAACAGTGTTTTAGTTAAAACAGGGCTTGTGCTACCAGCCATTGAAATTTGAATGTCCCTGTCTTAGTTACATTAGATTTTGTTACAGGGCCGTAGCCAGAACTAAATATTAGACAGGGCTCATATTTTTTTAGCCAGGGCTTACCTATATTAGTTTTAATTTTTTTTTAAATGTCTAATAGGAGCGCATATATATTAGTGCTTTTTTTAAAAGCAAATTTTGGGATCCTTAGGAATTTTGTAATTTTAAAAATTGTGAATAAATTAAGGACAAAATAAAAAAAATATTAAAACAGTTTTGTATGCAACTTTTAATGCTATACAATTTTGCACTCTACAGTTTTTGCCACAGAATGAACAGGCGCATAGAAAAACTAAAATCACATGTACACATGTAATCCGATGACGCATTTTGGCATTTAGTATTTAGCTTCTACTTCACATAAATACAACTCCTAATGGTGCACTAATGACTAGAGTTCGAAAAATATGCAAACTGCCTATTAAGTGAATCCTTGCATAATTTTAAGAAAATCAAATAATGCGAAGTAAAATAAGTGTATATTTTGCAAATTTATGACATTTGGATAATTTGAAATTATTACTTCAAGGAAAAACAACATCAATATAACTTATTTGACATATCGTTTCAATGCAATATTGTTAATTTAAGTTCTGTTGGTTCAACCGGTCACCAAGCAATATGTGCCCCTGGTTTCGACTTGGGAGGTGTGGTCTATCATTAGGAGTACATTCGGAGACAGAAGTTTTCTATACAAATTTTAGCGGTTCATGTATAAAATGGATTTATTTAGAACACAAATGAGATACATAAACATTTCTTTAAATGTCGTTTGTTATATACATATTATACTGAGACGATACGCTATAAATATTATTATTGATATTATTTGTTATTATTATTATTATTATTATTATTATTAATATTATTGTAGTACGGTAATATATTTATTTGTTTATTGAAGATATATTTTATTGCAATGGCCATTGCGTAAATACTTGTTGTACAGTTGTTTTTTTGTGTATCTTATGTCACTAGGAGAGAAAGGATTCGAGTTCGGCCGATAAGACGAGATAGGGAAACCACTTGAGCCGGCGTCACAGGGCTGGGACATCTGCGAAGTATCAATCACACCTTTGTTGTTCTAGAATTTTCGGTGAGCCACCCACTAACCACCCACACCGGTGACGTAGCGCCTACCCCCGAAACACCCTAGTTTTGGAAGGAGACAAGAGGGATATTTGGGTTTAAATACGAGGTCTGAAGCTACACTCATGAGTCTTGCTTCGGCGAGACTCCCAGATCCTGGACCTCTGGCATGGTTGACATGTTGAGTAACCCGGGCTTCTGGCATCCTAGAGCTTGGACCTCTGGCGTGGTTGACACGTTGGGTAACCCGAGTTTCTGGATTCATCCAAATTTTACTCTTGGCTTGTCCGAGGTAAGTTCTCCAGGTCTCTCCTCGATACCGCTTTCCAATACCTTCACAGCTCCCCCCATCCAGCTGCTATGGTTCGCCAGGCACGTTTGGGATCCTACTTTCCCCCCATTCAGCTGCTATGGTTCGCCAGGCACGTTTGGGATCCTACTTTCTCCCCATCCAGCTGCTATGGTTCGCCAGGCACGTTTGGGATCCTACTTTCCCCCCATCCAGCTGCTATGGTTCGCCAGGCACGTTTGGGATTCTACTTTCCCCCCATCCAGCTGCTATGGTTCGCCAGGCACGTTTGGGATCCTACTTTCCCCCCCATCCAGCTGCTATGGTTCGCCAGGCACGTTTGGGATCCTACTTTCCCCCCATCCAGCTGCTATGGTTCGCCAGGCACGTTTGGGATCCTACTTTCCCCCCCATCCAGCTGCTATGGTTCGCCAGGCACGTTTGGGATCCTACTTTCCCCCCATCCAGCTGCTATGGTTCGCCAGGCACGTTTGGGATCCTATTTTTCCCCCGTTCAGCTGCTATGGCTCGCCATGCACGTCTGGGGTCCCCCCTTTTTACGTCCCCAACTTCATCCACGGCGAACATAATTTGGACAAGTTATAAACAATATTTTTTGTCTTGTTGTTGTCACAATGGTATAATTAATTTTTATATACATGATCTGATATTGGTTGTCAATCAAACGTAATTTTGCGGGTCTGCTGCTTTGCAGCCACCCAAGCTCAAGATGTGTGCCGTATCAGCACCGAACGCTGGCTTGTCCACGTTCACTTGGGTATAACTGACATAATACACAGCCGGCGAGTGCGACACAGGTACTCAAAGGTACATACGGCGTGGTGACTCAGTCACACGTCGAGCGAATAATCCGGCTACATCGGTTGTTCTGCCATCAGGGTGAGGCGGCTTAGCCGCGAACCCAAAATAGCGTTGCTGAAACCTCGCTATCTACGAAAAATCGGCATGTAGCGCCACGGTAACCTCGGAGAAACCGAGCTTACCCCACTTACACACTCACATACAAGTACACAATTACGATTGTAATTGGCTCTCAATATCGAGGTCTAATTAATGTCTATTTGCAATGTTGCTCATATTAAATTATTGTGACAAAGTATCATTGTTACTATATAATAATTTGTTATAAATTATTTGTTGAAATTGTGTCTAGATGCCTCTCTGTGCGGGGTTTTAGCTGTGGTTTCCCTCGTACGTAAGGCGAATGCCGGAGAGCGGACCTTTCCACAGCAGGGTGCCATGGTCAAACCATTTCACTCAATTGTATTTCTCATATTATTTGGTATTTACTTTCATAATTAATTTTCAATAAATGCACAAGGCTTGACATACTCTGTTTTTGGAGAGAACATTATTCTTTAATTTTGTCAAATACCTGTCCCGATTCCCCCACTTTTAACAGCTACTCTGTATTATGAACGACGTAAGGGTTACTTATTTAATATAAACACAACGTAGGGTAAGTACAACCATCATTAGACGGAGGCCAGGTATGTCGCGTTACATAAAATTGGTGCCGTGACCAGGATAGGTATGTCGCGTTACAATACCTTCTCTATAATTATAATTCATTTATTAGTACGCCTGCCGCCGCCACCACTACACTTTTACTTTTATTCTGTATGTACTTACGCGTTCGCGGCAAAATTCTCAAATGTTATTGGTTGAATATTGACGTCAGCGCGTGCCTTCCGCGTTGAGGTCAGGGGCACATATTGCTTGGTCGCACAATAATGGTTATACAATATTTTTCCATCCTTACAAATATTCGTACATTAGTCTTGATATACGTAATTATTCTATGTTTTCTACATGGGAGCCTGATTATTTTTACCAGGGTTCAATATTATTTTACCAGGGCTTAGCCCTGGCCAGCCCCCCTTTGGCTACGGCCCTGGTTTGTTACCTCATAAGTTGGTGACAACACCATTAGTTTGCAGCTAGTTGCATATTTATCTGTGAAGTGTATTTTACTCATAGTGTTATAAAATACCTGGTGATTTGGAATTTCCAACAATCTTGTATTTTAATTGAAAATAAGCCGAACGTAGATTTTCCGGATTGGAAAAGAAATACTGGTATTGTTAGTATACATATACAAAATAAGGTAAGGATAATTAACAACAATAATTCATTTATAAGTATGAAAAATATTACGAGGGCCCCGTAATCAACTTTAATATTCGTGAAACAATGAATTCAAGAAAGAACCATATTACATTATAATCGAGTTAAAAACCTACAATAACAATCATTATTTTTTATTTTTTTATGATCTTAGTAATTTTCGTTATTATAATACTATTTTTTATTGCAATCAAGCAATTTTTTCTTGCAATCAAAGATCTTTTAAAAAAAAACATAGGACATTTGTTTGTTCGAATTAAAGTAAAAAGGTACAGTAACAATTATTATTTTTTTATGAAATTAGTCATTTTTATTGTCGTAATCAAGTATTTCTTTGTTTTAATCAAAATTCTCTCTAAAAAGACCGGGTTAGAATAATCTTAATTAAATAATAATTTTGATAAATGAATTATTTTTTGTTCTGTATCAAAATATTTCTCGGGGCCGGTCTAAGCCTGTCACTTTTTATTGTTAGGGGCCCAGCAAAAGAACAAGCCATCTCTGTTCGCTCGTCCGGCTCATATAACCTTGAAAATCCTGTGTGTAGTTGTTTTGTGCACCTTTGGTATTAAGATTATTTGTTGAATAATAAAAGGATGGGACAAAAACAGTCATACAGGCAAAAGAAGGATAGAATGAAGAAATATATAGCAGAAAGCAGAAAAACGACAAGATGATGAATATAAAAAGGAAGAAAATGTTAAGACCAAGGAAAGAATAAAAAAATTAAGAGAAGATGATGAATATAAAGAGGAAGAAAATGTTAAGACATAGGAAAGAATAAAAAAATTAAGAGAAGATGATGAATATAAAGAGGAAGAAAATATTAAAACCAAGGAAAGAATAAAAAAATTAAGAGAAGATGATGAATATAAACAGGAAGAAAATGCTAAAACAAAGGAAAGAATAAAAAAAATAAGAGAAGATGATAAATATAAAGAGAACGAAAATTTTAACAACAAAAAAAGAATAAAAAAAATTAAGAGAAGATGAATATAAAGAGGAAGAAAATGTTAAGACCAAGGAAAGAATAAAAAAATTAAGAGAAGATGATGAATATAAACAGGAAGAAAATGTTAAGACGAAGGAAAGAATAAAAAAAATAAGGGAAGATGATGAATATAAAGAGAGAGAAAATGTGAGAACCACAGAACGCATACACAATTTAAGATCACAAGAATTATATAAAACCAAAGAGCGATAAAAAGATAGGCAACAAAAAACAAATAAACGATATGATGATCAACTCCGACTTAGAGAGAATATTGTCCGACAATATCAGAGAAGTAATGAACAAAAAGATTAGTATTTTTTTGCAATTTATGAAAGATCGAGCATGTATGCCTCAATGTATACGTTGTTCTTGTGAGGGTTTATTTTTCAGCCACTCTTTAGTTAACTTTAATGTAGATAAAATTAAAAAGTCTGTTTCTGAAGACATTTTTTTAAAAATTTACAATTATAATTCAAAATTTATTTGTAAAACATGTAACTCACATATAAGTAAAGGTAAAATACCTAATTTATCTACGAGTAATGGATTAAAATTTGTTGATATTCCGAATTGTCTGCAAATTCTATCTCCACTTGAAGAAAGAATGGTTGCACCTTATATCAATTTCATGCAAATTAGACCTTTAAAATCTTTTTCAGTAAATCCACAACTTGGTTTAAAAGGTAGTGTAGTAAATATACCAATTGAAATAAATGATGTGTTAAGGGTATTGCCGAGAAATTTCGATCAAATGGCGACATTACAGGTAAACTTGAAAAGACATTTTGATCACAAGAGCAATTACATGTTTGAAACGATTCGCCCTGCTCTTGTTTGCGAAGCTCTAAAACATCCAATTGAAACACCACTTTACAAGAAACACGATATACATATTGATGGTAAATATTTGCATCAGTTTCAGAGTAATTACAATGAAAAAGTTAATTTCATTGTAGATAATTCTGATTTTAATGACAACATAGCAATAAGTAATAGCCAAAATAATTTAAGTATTTTGCATGAAGTAAATTTTGATTCAGATTTTGAATTAGAGATAGAATCAGATGAAGAAGTTATGTTAGTTGATAGAAATGAAGAGATAGTCAACAATATTAGAATTATTGCTCCAGGACAAGGAAAAGTTCCTGTACCTTGACATGCGGTGGAAGATATAGACGAATTATGTTTTCCTAAGATATTTGGTGGTTATAAAATGAATATTCCTACTTTTATTTCGTATAGTGATCGGGCAAAATCAGAGATTAGGCGTTGGGATCGAAGGTCTTGTATATCTACTAGGGTTATTTTTATGGCTAAAAAGAAATTAGAAAAATCATGCGTAGCTAGTTTAAATATTTGTTTGAGGAAAACAAAGCGAACCGCAGATGTGCAAGTGACAAATGTTTTAGATACGGCGTATTTAGACAATATGATAAAATTGGATCAGGGTCATAAAATTTTAAAACAAATTAGATCTTCGCCTTCTTATTGGGAATCAAAGAAACGTGACCTAATGGCAATGATCAGGCAATTAGGCAAGCCTACAATTTTCTTAACACTTTCGGCAGGCGAAAAGATTTGGCCAGAATTATTACAATGTTTAAGTAAATTAAATTTGAATTCAATTTCAATTGAACAGGCTTTACATTTAGATGACGCAGAAAAATCAGAATTAGTTACGCGAGATCCAGTAACATGTGCGCGGTATTTTGATTATAAAGCAAATAAATTAATGTTACTTTTAAAGACGGAAAACAGTGTTTTTGACGAATATTTAGTTGATGACAGTTATGAACGGGTAGAGTTTCAAGTACGTGGATCTCCGCACGAACACATTTTTCTTTGGATTAAAGAGGCTCCTAAATATGATCCTGCCAATATTGAAAGTATAGGTGAATGCATTCGATTTATAGATAGATATATAACTTGTTCATATTATGAAAATGATGTTTTTATGGCAGTTCAAAGACATAGGCATATTCATATATGTTATAAAGATAAAGGTACCAAAAATAAAATGAAATGTCGATTTAATTTTCCTCAGCCTGTTATGAATTAAATAATGATGAGAAGACTGATGAAATTTCAAAAACTTTATCTGAAATTCGCAATTTAATGTTATATTTTTCAAAAAAGCAAGAATTTGTTACTTTTGACGATATTTTAATAAAATTAAAAATAACAGAAGATCAATATATTTTGGCTTTAAGGAGTTCATTAAAAAGAACGCAAGTGTTTTTAAAACGCAGTAGTTTAGAAGTAAATATTAATTGTTATAATAAAACCATATTACATTTATTTGAGGCTAATATAGACGTGCAGTTTGTTTTGGAAGAATACGGTATAGCATCCTACATAATTAATTACGTAGGAAAAGTGGATGCAGGCCTTTCTAAACTTTTACGTGATGCAGAATCAGATGTCAGTAATGGTAATATTAGTGTAAAAGAAAAATTTCGAAAAATGGCTAATGTATTTTTGAACAGTAATTTAATGTCGGCACAAGAAGCAACATATCACGTTTTATCATTGCCATTGTCAAAAAGTAGTAGACAAACAATTTATATTAATACAAGTCCAATAAATGAACGCACTTTAATGTTAAAATCTCCGGCTGAATTACGAAAATTGAAATCTGATTCTACTGAAATATTCATGGAAAACGCCATGATAAAATATGCCCAAAGACCACCAACACTCGAAAATATATGTTTAGCAGATTTTGTGTCTAGTTATTCAAAACGGAAAATTCAAAATAATGATAATGATGATGAATTAGTTGAATACCGACCCAAAGAAAAAATCGCTATTATTAGATACAGGCGGTACAAGTTAGATCAAGACTCGTCCAATTACAATCGCGAACAAATTTTGTTATTTTTGCCGTGGAGAAATGAAGCTAATGAAGTACAAAATGTAGATACAGAAAAAGTTTACAATAATAATATAGAAACAATCGAACAAAATCGACAAAAATATTCGGTTATAGGTGACGATATATAGAAGATGAAGAAATTAGTAGTTTCTTGGGGGACGAATTATCAAGGCATCAACGAATTGATATTGAACAAGATGGCAAAGAGATCTGTAAAGACAAATTTTTCAATCGTTTTGTATGCCCTAAATGCGTATCACCTAAAGATTTGCTAAATATAATATCTAAGTTAAATAATTTACAACGTGAATTTGTAATGCATGTATTGAACTGTTTCAAAACACATAAATTACCATTAAAAATATTCTTAAGCGGTTCTGCTGGAGTTGGTAAATCTACAGTTATTAAATGTATTTACCAAATGATTATTAGTTACCACGATAATTTACCTGGTTCTGAAAAAGATAAATTGGTTGTTTTACTTTGTGCACCTTCTGGTAAAGCTGCCTTTTTAATAAACGGAGTAACGTTACACACCGCTTTTGCTCTACCCGTAGTACAGTTTGGTGGCCAAATGCCAGAACTATCTGCTGATTTAGCAAACAATATAAGAGAAAAATTGTTTCATTTAAAATTACTAATTATAGATGAGATTTCAATGGTAGGCAGTACATTTCTAAGTTGTGTAGATACAAGATTGCGACAAATACGAGGAATAAATAAACCTTTTGGTGACCTATCAATTATTGTAGTTGGAGATTTGAATCAGTTTCGCCCATTTATAAAATATCAAAAAATAATGAAATGTTTAGGCTTTTTGACATAAATCCTTTATGGCAAGATTTTGAATTTTTTGAACTGACGCAAATTATGAGACAGAAAGATGAGAAACAATTTATTGAAGCATTAAATAACTTAGCTGTAGGCCAAATGACTGCAAATGATATAGACCTATTTAAATCGAGACAGGTTCAAGAATTAGATGTTCCTGAAAGTGCAATACGTTTGTTTGCGGAAAATGTTAATGTCGATAATTACAACTAGATGAAAATAGAGAAGCAAATCGGCACAGAATACATTTCTGAAGCAAAGGACACGATTTTAGGTAAACTATCAGATACAAATAGAAATCGTGTAATAGAATCATTAAAAACAAAAAGTATAACTGAGACGAATGGTTTACCCTTTAGAGTGAGATTAAAATTAAATATTAAATACATGATAACTAGTAACATTGATGTCGAAGACGGGCTTGTGAACGGAGCTTGTGGTTGCTTAAAGCATGTAACTTTTAATCCAAATTCTACAGATCCGTATATAATATGGATAGATTTTGCATCCAGCGTTGTTGGTAAAAAAGCTAGGCTTCCGTATAAAGAATTCATGAAATCCGAAAATATCGATTCCAATCTAACGCCTGTAGTGAAAACCAGTATTTCATTAAACATTTCTAATAAATTACAGTACCAAATATTACGAAAACAATTTCCAGTAGTACCTGCGGAAGCATTAACAATACATAAAAGTCAAGTTCAGACTTACCAAGAAATATGTGTAGATTTTAATAAATCAAGAAGAATTACACGGTCTATGCTGTATGTGGCATTAAGTAGGGTTATAATGTTATCTGGGTTATATATTTTAGGTAAATTTAAACCACCAAAATTAATCAAATCAAATGATCCAATTTTGCTAGAATTACACAGATTACGAACTGAAAAAACATTAAAATTATCTTTTGACAATTTAAAAGTAGCTAATGGAATTACGGTCACATACCAAAATATAAACTCACTATCCACAAAGTTTAAATTAATATTAAGCGATCAGTGGTATTGTAGAAGTGATATTTTAATATTTTCAGAAACACTGTCAAAATCCACTGACAAATTTCAAATTCCTAATTTTGTTGAAATATTTCGATCCAACCTCCATCGTTCATCAAGAGGTGTTATTTGTTTTGCAAGAAAAGGAATTAGTGTGTTATATTTGGATCATACACTTGAAATACAAGAAAATCAAAATAAAACTGCATATCATGTAGAATTATTTGGCATTAAAGTAGAAAATTATTACATTATCAGTGGTTATAAATCCCCTTCTTGCACAAATAAAATGTTTCAGAATTTTTTTTAATATATATATGAAAAAATATATAAAAATGACAATGAATTAATAGTTATTGGAAACTTCAATTTTGATATGAAATGTGAAAGAAAAATTGATGTAATTAATATATTTAAGAATTGGAACTTAAAATCTGTGTTGCCATCTAATTTATCAACTACAGATTTAAATACGCAAATAGATATTATATTTTCTACAAGTGCCTCTGTGGCAACAGGCGTGTATGAAACGTACTTCTCTTACCATAAACCAATATTTGTCAAATTTAATTTACAGAGTAATGATCCTGTCTATGATGAAAATGTACAATCATCATTAATGATACAAAACACACTTTCAGATTGTAGTATTATTGTTAGTAATCATGAAGTTAGTATCTTGAAAGAAAGTATTGAACTCAATTCGATTGAACTTTTAAATCTAGATGATACAATTTTACAAATTGCTGATATAATGCTGTCTGAGATTCATAAAATAAATGCAACATTGTCGAAGGAAAATTATTGCAATCGTTTAGAAATGATATTTTTACGATATGAAGACTTTGTAAATATGGCAAAAAGAAGTGTTCTAACAGAAAATAATGCAGTTTTAATGTCTCAACCTGTTGATTTTCAAAGAAACAAAAAAATTTATTATGCTTTAAGAGACAATTTCTCAGTAGTGAAAACAGAAGGTGATGGATCGTGTTTATTCTGTTCGTTATCGTTATGTTTTTTCGGGACACAAAAATTACACAAATGTATTAGAATGTTATATTGCTATATTTTTTTTCGAAAATTGGTTATACTTTGAACACCCTGATAGAATTAATTTTTTGTTCGAATATGCAAGCGTAATAGAATTAATAAATAATACTGCAAACATTAAAACTTGGGGAAATGAAGTACATACAAAAGGGATAGCAATTGCAGCTTCAAGAGATATTTATGTTTATGAAGAAATAGATATTGCCGACATGAATAAGAGAAAGCCTTTACGGGAATTACAAGATAGATGTGATTCAGGGCTACTGAATAAAAATCATTTCTTATTAAGAAAGCATACTTTCAACAATGACAATGATTCAGAGTCTTTAAAGCCTATATCCGTTCTATATACAGATAGTGGCACAAACATTGCTCATTATTCTGCAATTTTACCAAAAAGTTTGGATGCTATTCTTTTAAAACCAAAGTATAGAAAAGATGTAAGGCCTACTGAAAATTCACAAACTGTAGTGACAAATGTTATAAATTTAGAATAAATAAGAAGAGTAGGAACATTTATTTTCAGGAATAATACAACCTTTTTAGTTTTCGTTCCGTAATATTTTATTAGTTTCCAAAAATAATAATCTCAAACATTGTGACGGTTTAGAACCCCGTCGCGCATGGCTTCCAGTTTTAAATATGTGTAAACTGTATACAAGTTTAGCTAGACTTTAGGAAAAATCTGTTAATAAAGAGTACGGCTGCGGTATTTCGCTACCGAAAAGCGTCTCTATGTTATACAGATCACTTCTCTGCTTGTTTTTGCGGACGGTGTTCTGAAAGATTTTTTAATAATTTATTTTTAGGTTCAATACAGGAGCTAGACTTTACGAATCATATGTTAATAAAGAGTACGGCTGCGGTATTTCGCTACCGAAAAGCTTCTCTGAGTTATATACATCACTTCTCTGCCAATTTCTACGGACGGTATTCTGAAAGATATTATTAGGACTACTAGGAAAATAAGAAAAACCAAGTATGAAACTAAACACTCCCTTTATTCTGAATACCGTTCCTCTTGTCGCATATCAAATACAACTAACTCCCAAATTATTATTTCTAACCTATATAAACAATGTATTACGTATGCACATACAAATTAATTTACAGTAAATCCTTGCGTAACATTCGGCCATCCTGCATTATGCAGTGTCCTCACTGGCATCCAAGATTGTCTGAAAAGAAATGAGATTATCTCATGGCGTGTTTGTATGACCCGCACTTGGCTCATACCGCAACACTAAAATTTTCGTTATATGTAAACTCAGCTCTTTTAAATTCTTGCACACCGCATCATGTTTATACAGAAAACTGTAACTCAACTATGATTATGTGCAAGTTCAACCACTTGTAGTATGTTCTGCAAAAACAGACTCAGGGACTACTTCAACAAGTAACTGACAAGTACGTTAGTACATGTTTTCTATGCTGACAACTTTGCCTTTATCACAAAAGTAAACTCACTGCGAACGACATTGCTTATAACGACATCCCGCGCTAACCAATAAAAATCTCTTAGACTTTGCTCACTGTCGCTACTACTGCCATCGCTCATTGTACTTCTATGAAGCCTTCCCTCTCTCTTTTATTTCTACAACAAATCAATAAATTATTCACAAATAATAAATCTTATTATCTTAATTTCTGGTAACAAACAAATCTTATTTACTTCTTTCAAAGCCTAACTTTCTCAAAAGGTCATCAAATCAATCATTCCATACTCGAGGGCTTTCTCTCAAACCATACAATGTTTTGTCTAGTTTACAAACTCTGACTGTAACGTCTTCATAACCTCTAGCCTGTTTTATATAGATTTCTGAAGTAACTTTACCATTTAAAATGGTGTTTCTATATCCATTTGTTCATCACTAAACACTTTGACAATGATATTACCCACAAACCAAAGGTCCCGTGGCCCCACAATTACTTGAATTTTTCCATAATACTAAGTCACCTTTCCTATGTAATTTTGCTTGTTTCCTATTTACTTTACGTCGTTGCTATTATTCCTACTATAATTTATAGCATCCCCATTTAAAATTGGATTACCGTTAAATAAAAACATTAACTCATACGGAGTAAATTTGGTACTTTCGTTTACTGTATTGTTTACACCCCATGTTATATCACGAACAGTCTCGTCCCAAGCATGTTCATCAACATTAGTCATACGCATTGTATTTACCCTTTCACCTTGACCGTTTACTCGGGGCGTAGCAATCGCATTTAGGGCATGTTTTATTTATTTATTAGTTACAAAACTCTTAAATGCAAAATTGTTTCGCGTGAACTAAGGGTACGAGTAGGCTTAGTAACAGTATACTATTTACTTTGTTAACGAATCTATAACTAAGAGTAAATATGACTTATCGCATTCACTTTTCACCAAAGGATCTAAATGGTCAATACGTACGGTACGCATTGGTTCATTTGGTTTTCTAATCGCATGTAACCTACCCTCCTGTGTACCATAATTACACTTTTGTACGCATAATTTAAACAAGATTTTATACATATAATTTTTTTATATGAAATGCGTCATTTGTGGAAAACAAAATTCAGACTTAATTAATTTTTCACACTTTTTTAATTCTGGGGTGACCAATGTCGTCATGGAACTTACGTAATATGTTCCATCTTGAAAAAATCGAATTCTTGTATTTGGAGCCATCATCATGCAATACGTGATAAGTTGCGTTTGATGAACCAGTCAGTCACAATTTTAAATTTTGTATGTGAGACGTACATTCCAAAACGCTTAATTGATTCAACAACAGCTAATGTTTCCAACTCATAACTATGGTTAACACCTACTAAATTACGCCACTGGCTTTAAGGTTACATTAGATTGCCATTGCAGCAATAGACCACGTTAGAGTAACGGTCAATTTGTGGCGGCAAATTCAAACTAAAACCCTAATTCACCTTTGCCGATTTATACTCCCATGTTATACATACGGGAACAAAAATATGCTATTTTCAAAATGTTCAAAAGAACTTTAAGATGCAAATCTTATCTATTAAACTTTATAAATACAAATCTCTAATCCTCTAATGTATTGTCTATCAACTTACGTCGTATACAAATCTAAAACACCGAAATTATTGAATAATCTGTAATTAAAGCAACAAGTGCAAATTCATTGAAACGTAGGTCGTAGCTGTTTTCGATTCTATTTAATCCTGATAATTTAAATCGTCAGCAAAGAAATTATTTATTGCGGGCAACTTAATAACCTTTTCAGACATTGCAAATAACAAAAATGAAAAACTTATAACCACCTTATATTATAACTTTAAAGACAAACAGCGTCAATTCTAGAACTAACCTACAAATTCAGTTACTGTTTGCAATCCTACTTTCTTTAAAATGAAATTATGCTTAACTTATTATTTTGTTTGTACATTTACTGTACAGAAAGTAATGAGTATCGTTAACAGTTAGTAAGAAACTCAAAATTGTACTTAAGACACACAGAATAGCTTTAATAATGTGACTTAAAAATGCGCTTCCATAAGAACTAAAAATCTTAACCTGACTAATGTGGTCTATATCCCTCCCAAACCTAACATAATTGCTTGTAAGTTTTCTAACTGACCTTCAATACTGAGTATAGGATATGTCTTTTATAGATACTGCATTCAAAGCTCAAAACTATGGGGCTTGCAAATTCTGAATTAGATTTACGATTAACACCGGCTTTTAGTAAATTAGAAATTTTGATTTGTACAATTTCACGCTCTTTAAAAGAAAGTCTTTATGGCTTATAACATACGGGGCGATCATTTTTTAAAACGAATAGGTAATTGGGCAAGATCAGTTGAACTTGAACCCAACTCATAACTGTTTTTTGCAAAACAATTATGATGTTTTCAAAGTAGGTTATGTAATTTACTCATATCATCCGAATTAATGGCCCCCCACTACTAAATTTGGCAGTGGTAACTTACTAATTACGACTTTTAAGTTGTCCGATCGATCCTGTAGTATTTAAAACAAAGCATTAGAAAATAAATAGCATACCTCATTTCGTTCATTTTCTTTGAAAGACGCTATCTTATGCAGTGGCGGCTGGTGATATCTTTGTATGGTAGGGCACAAAAATTTAAAAAAGTAAAAAGAGCATAATTAAATTATTTAATCTTTAAGATACAGAAGCCATCTTCGTAATTAAATGAGTACTAGACGATTACAATTCAACAATAACAGATTACCTCGGAAAATGCCGGACGTACTCGGACATCTTCGTTTATATTGGGCTGTGCCCGGAACAGGCTTAATGCAGTCATATGCAGCTTCGCGCGCTTCGCTGCTATTGGTCAAAATTCGAGTAAAAATAGTGGGAGACCGGGGCAGAAACATTTGTGCCCTAGCTTCTAGCAACATATCGGTACGTGCACACGTCAGTATATAGGCTATCTAGCTATCGGCGGTGTAGTAAGAATTGCATAATAATGAAAGTAAATAAATAATAATTAATGTATTTTTAAAATGTATATGTACTCGCTTATTTCTTTTTTTCTTGTCTTTTTATTTGGTAGGGCTGCGCCCTTGTGCCCTATAGCACGAGCCGCCACTGATCTTATGTTTAGTAAATATTACCGAAACTTCTCCAATAGTTGTACCCTCGGCCATTTTTTCCCGTCCTGGAGTAATCTTCGAATGCCGTAAACATAAAACCAGTTCTACATTAGTATCGTTAATTTTAAAAGTAATCTTTGGGCTATTTATTACTGGGTAAAATGTCCATATTTCCAAAATTTGCTTCTGGTACCATAATTTTTATTGGTAAAGCAAAATCATTAATACTAAAAATTAAATTTCCTTTTCCTACGTGAAACATTACTTGCCCCGAAAAACATTTTATTGCACATTCTATCTAAATTAAATTTAAATATTTCTGAGCATATTCCTAAATTACTTCACTCTTGGTAGGTATCTAAATATTCTATAGCTAAATATCCAGTTATAAAAAGATCAATAAAATATCAAGCATTGAATGATACTTCCCTTTTATATCATTTGTCGACCATCCAACATCTATCTGAAGTGTGACCAAAACATTGCCATACTTTACATCTTTGGATTTCAATTGATGATGATTTGGAAAGTATCTACTGGTTGTTCATAAACGCCTGCCTTGGTGCTGTTCAGGTAAACCCATGTATTGATTTTGTAATTTCTTTGACCATTGTTGCGTAATCCTGATGTTTTTATCGAATAGTGGCATATGGTTTATAATTTGAGAAGAGATCACCGTCTAAACGTTTCTTCTTAAAATCTCTTCAAATTTCCTTGCATGTGTAACACTTTCACCATCACTATCCCAATGATCAGAACTACTACCACTCTGTCTAAATCTTTTTGACATTTTATTTTAATAGAGTTAAACCCGAATTCTTTATCCCACTTCTGAACTATTAGGACTACTAGGAAAATAAGAAAAACCAAGTATGAAACTAAACACTCCCTTTATTCTGAATACCGTTCCTCTTGTCGCATATCAAATACAACTAACTCCCAAATTATTATTTCCAACCTATATAAACAATGTATTACGTATACACATACAAATTAATTAACTACAGTAAATCCTTGCGTAACAATATTTTAATAATTTATTTTTAGGTTCAATACGGGAGCTAGACTTTAGAAAACATATGTTAATAAAGAGTACGGCTGCGGTATTTCGCTACCGAAAAGCGTCTCTGAGTTATATACATTTATTCTCTGCCAATTTCTGCGGACGGTATTCTATGAGTAAAATATATTTTAATAATTTATTTTTAGGTTCAATACGGGAGCTAGACTTTACGAAACATATGTTAATAAAGAGTACGGCTGTGGTATTTCTCTACCGAAAAGCGTCTCTGAGTTATATACATCACTTCTCTGCCAATTTCTATGGACGGTATTTTGAAAGATATTTTAATAATTTATTTTTAGGTTCAATAAGGGTATAATATGGCTACTGGCGAACCTCCCTTACACAAAAAAAGGTAACGCACCGTGTAATAATTCCTCAGTCTTTTACAAGATAAGGAGGTGTGGAAACTTATTACCTCTGCAAAGTGCAAATAAAAATTTGTATATGTTGCTATTTATTTTTAAATAATAATAAATGCAGTAAATATTGTTCCATGGCAACAAAGTCAAACAAAATTTACATATCTTTTCCGTAACTATGACAGCAAATTCCTTAAAGCTCATTGTTTATTATATCCACTGTACCCCCAAAAACTCGGTACAATAGTGTATCTCAAAGGACTTTTCACAAGATAAGCTAGGATGTTTGGTTTGAAAGTTTTTTATTATAAAATCTCCATGGCCGCTGCCGCTGTGCACGCTCATATAAGGTCTACATGTAATATTTGTATATAAACAGAAAGTATATACGTATAAACTATCGAAAATCAGTACTCAGTATATGAAGAAACGTCTGTGTTCTTTTCTGTACAAATCCATTAAATTTCTGAAAAGATTTTAACATCGCCTCCTGTTACAGAAATTTTATGTAGATTGGATATGTTTTATTCATTAACTTTCTTATTGGTTATTGTAATTAAGTTTGATATGGAATAGGGCAAGAACTAAACATTTTACTAGTTTTTATACTTTACTCTCGCGATATTTGCATATTTTCTTAAACAAATAATATATATATTTTTTTTAAATGTAGATGTTAAATTTTAAGTCAAATACGTGCTAATTTATGAAGTTATTCTATTTTATAATTAAAATTTTATTTTTTGTTCATTATTTTCTCTTAATACATAGGAAACTCAATCATAAAAACAAAAAAAAAATGCATAAAATTGCCACCAAAGGTTTAAACAAAATTTTTATTAAAATCAATATTTAACGGTAACTTATAAATCAAATAATACCATTAAATCATTATTAGGTAACCCTAAAGATAAAATAGATAATAATAAAAAATCCGGTGTTTATAAAATTGACTGTAAAGATTGTAATAAATTTTATCGGTCAAATAAAAGACAATATGATACTCGGTTTAAAGAAAATTTATATCATTTAAAAAGCGGTAATCCTGATAGTCTAGTGTAGCAGAACATAATTTATTTATAATCATAAAATTGACAATTCTAATATAAAATTATTGAAACAAGTTGATAATAATAGATATTTAGATGCACATGAATAAATAAATAAATAAATATATCATCACAGCATATTACCCATTTTTGGGTGTGCCAGTATCTACAACACATGTAGACATCGGTAATGATGACGATATATTTTGCACGTCATTAATAAAAATTGAATAAAAGGAACTAGATGTATGACGTCATGTACTGGTACGTTTGCAGAGATTTTAGAATCTTTATGAAAGGAGTTATACAGATTGTAACCTGTATTATCGACATAGTCATGAACTGTCACATCTACAAAATAAATACTATAAATGTAGACATCGGTAATGATGACGATATATTTTACCGTGTGGGCGCTTACCAGGCGTCACCTCATGGGCACTCATTGTTGGCGTGGAGAGTGCACCACAGGGGTCACTTTTGTGCCATTTAAAATTGGAAATATTTGGCATCGGTCGGGATCGAATCCAGTTCCACAGGTTCGCGACCAGACACTCAGGCACGCGGCTATGACCCCACATGAGAGTTTGATAATACATAAATTTTAAAGATAAATTGATGAACGCGGACCTAGGTCCCATCCCAAATTCTAAATTATATGAGTTAATATAAGAGTTACTGTGTTTAATCTTAGTTACCCAATTAGGTATCCACTCCTGTTGTAACCCGCCTTTATGAGGCGAGTTAACAAATAAAATTAAAGAAAGGGTTCTTGCCAGATTTGGAAGTTACGTCTCGTATCAAATTAGTTAGTGATGGAATAACGAATATTATTTACTTACTTTGCTTAGCTGCTGTCTCTGAAATGGGTCGTCCAAGGGTTGGATTCACACAATTAATTATAAAAATATATAACTTTATTATTAAGTTAGGGCGTATAAATAGTAAATACAGATAGAGTCTATACTCGTCGACTGTAACGGACAGGCTACAATGTTAGAGCTTCTACGTTGCCTCTCGCTCCCTGTCGTTCAGTCGTCTATATATATTCACGTAAAGATAAGTCAGCAAAGAAATTGAGGTCTGGTATTTGTTGTAATATTAAGAAATATCTATTCAGCAATTGCCTACTTATATATGAGTCAATATATTACTAGGTTAATTTGGAAATATACGCAATCTCATTTATGTGCTGACTTAGGTTTACACTGTCCCTATATAACCCGTGTTCTCTCCCTTATTCCTCAGAGCTGTTTTGACTACTGGCATGGTTTACATGCTGAGTAATCTTTACTTCTCTGTTTTTACTTTGTAGTTTCTACTGATGATGAGAACTTAGTTTTCGAAATACGTATATAGTTTTTAAATTTATTGTTAAGGTTAAGGGGTTTTTTCTTTAGTTATAACTTTACCTTAAGACTGCATTTTAGTTTTATAATGACTTATAGATAAGTATTAACAAACTAAACAAAAAAAGAATATATTAAAACGAATGAAACAAAAAAAAGATTAGATTTGACAAGTACACCACAGACTACATACACTATTTTAGATTGGAAACGTACATGCTAAGCATCGATACCACATCAATATACTAATCTATAAAAATATATTGTAAACCCTGCCTGGATGATGTTGACACACTTAGTAGTTTGAAGAAACTAATCGCGGGCTTGCAGGCGCAAATCTCTGCAATGCAAACTCAAATTTCTACTATGCTCGATAAAACTAATTCACCCAGCCCTAACCCTGATGATCATATTATTGAAACAATAATTAGTGAGACAAATGACCGACGAGTACGGGAACGAAATATTATTATTTCCGGTGTCCCTGAAAACACCTCTACTGATCTACCAACTCAAGTATCGAGTATCTTAGATAAAATTCTACCCGGATCTGGACCCAACACTCAACACTCCCGCGTGTTCCGAATTGGTAAAAGTAACAATGTGTCCGGTCGCCCTCGCCTAATAAAAGTTTGTTTTGATAACACAGATATTGCTCAAAAAATCATTCGGAATGCTAAAAATGCCCGTAAATATCGTGAACTTGATAACATTTATATCAACGCTGATAAAACTCCTCTACAAATGTCATCTTACAAACGTATAAGACAAGAGCTCGATGACAGAGTAAAACATGGCGAAGACAACCTGCACATCGTCTTCAGAAATGGAAAATATCTAATTAAGCCAAAAAACTAAATTTTGTCTCACACATACATACCTCTGATCTCAGTAAACTGTCTATATTCTACCAGAACATTCAAAGTCTAAACAATAAACTAAATCAGATGTACCCGATGTTGTCATCCCTTGACTACGACATTATAGCCCTATCAGAAACTTGGCTAAACAGCAGTGTATACGACTCTGAGATTTGTGATTCTTCTTATACAATTTTCCGTTCTGACCGCAATTTTGAACTGTGTCATCTTTCCCGTGGTGGTGGTGTGTTATTACTAGTGAAAAGTCATTTAAGTGCATCCAGTGTTTCTCTTATTGATTTTCATAACTATGTTCCTGCTAACATTGATATCATCTGCAGTAAAATATATTTAGGCAATAATTACTTATATATATTTAATGTTTACATTCCTCCTACTTCAACCCCTCAATGTTACAACTGTATATTTGATTATATTGAGTCCTTACCATTTATATTTACAAATAATTTTATAATCTTAGGCGACTTCAATATACCTGAATATACAGATAACCCTAATTCCGATAAAGTAATTTTATTACAAAGTTTTTTAGATTATACAGATTCAGTACAATATAACTGTATACAGAACCGAAATGATCGTCTTCTGGATTTGGTGATATCTAATCTAAACTGTTCTGTTTTTTTGGATGAAAGTCCCATTTTTATGCAAAATTATACTCACCATAATCCATTACATGTCTTAGTTAGTAAGCTTGTTAATAATATTAAATATTCTCCTAATGTTTGTAGACCTATTTTCGATTTTAGAAGAGCTAATTTTATACAGCTCTATTCAGAAATAAATAAGTTTGATTGGTCCGTTCTTAGTATTTTTAACGATGTTAATGAACAATGTAGTTTTCTCTATAACACAATATATTCAATTTTTGCACTATGCGTACCTATGAAATACCCTTCTAAACTAACCTATCCTCCATGGTTCACCTCGAAAATTAGATATCTCATTAAAAGGAAAAACTATTTTTTAAAAATGCACAGGAAATATCCATATATAACCTTTTATTATGATCAGTATAAAACTTTAAGAAGTGAAATTAAATACAATATCAAAACCTCATATAATTCATACATACAAAATTGCGAAAATTCTATTATATCCGACCCTAATAAATTTTGGAATTATATGCGCTCTTTGAAAAATCACTCTCGTTTTCCTGATAAAATGTACCACAGTGATCAAATGTACAACTCTCCTCAACAGATTGTCGAAGCGTTCGCATCATTCTTCCATAGCGTGTACACTACTCCTAACAACGATCCACTCCCTCCTTTGCATATATACAGCAACCTACCTATCTTCCTTACACATATTACTACTGATGACATCCTCTCGCGAATTAAAAAAATTAAACCTACTCTTGCTTGTGGCCCAGACCTTATACCTAATCTTGTTATAAAAGACTGTGCATATCCTTTTTCTATAGCTTTATTTCACATATTTAATCTTTCACTTAAAACATCTACTTTTCCAACTGCCTGGAAAATTGCTCGTGTGACTCCTATTCACAAAAGTGGTGACGTTTCTTTAATTTCTAATTATAGACCTATCGCTGTCTTATCTACTTTTAGTAAAATATTTGAATCTCTCATTTATAACGTAATCTACTCCCACATACATAATCGTCTATCATTTTCACAGCATGGTTTCATGCAACGAAGATCGACCCTTACTAACCTAACTTTCTTTACACATTTTTTATCAAATTCCTTAGACAGAAACGGTCAAGTTGACGTTGTTTATACCGACTTTGCAAAGGCCTTTGACCGCATAGACCATAAAATTATTCTGCATAAATTAAATTCCTTCTGTTTTTCCACCTCCCTCATTCAATTAATAGCCTCATACCTTGATAATAGATTGTTTTTTACATATGTTCTTGGTTGCACCTCTCAGTCCCTTCGGGTCACCTCAGGTGTACCACAGGGCTCGAACCTGGGTCCCTTACTTTTTCTTATTTTTATAAATGACATTACGGAGTGCATTCATAACAATAAACTTCTCTTCGCTGATGATCTAAAAATCTTTCGAAATATAGATAATATTGATGATTGCTTTTCACTTCAACAAGATCTGAATCATTTAAGTAACTGGTGTGATTTAAACAAGCTTCAACTTAATATTTCAAAATGTAAAGTTATGACGTTCACTAGAAAACAGCAATATGTTACTCACAACTACAATGTGTCATCCAGTTCTATTGAAAGATGTATGAAATCGACTGATTTAGGAATCATATTTGATCCTCAACTTACTTTTACGCCACATATCCAAAACCTTGTATCCTCTTCTCTAAAAATGCTTGGATTTATTATGCGTAACAGTCGCAATTTTAATAACATTCATACTATATTTACTTTATACTATGCTTTCATACGATCGAAACTTGATTACTGTGCCTTAATCTGGAACCCAATTTATACTAATCAAATTACTTTATTAGAAAATATTCAAAAGAAATTTTTGAAATTTGTTTATTTCAAAATAATGCGCACTTATCCCCCACAAACTTTGTCTTATGATACTCTCATCAACATATTTTCAATGCCAAAGCTGTGTGACCGTAGGACACATTCTTCCATCCTGTTTCTTAATAAACTTATCAACAACCGAGTGGATGATCCTTTGTGCCTTAATTTGATATGTTTTAAAGCCACTCCCGTAAGAACTAGGAGCACTAATTTATTTCACCTGCCCATACCTCACACCAATATTTTATACAAATCTCCCATCCACCGTATGTGTGCACTTTATAATTCTCTCTCTCTTCAAGACCAACCAGACTTATTTATTTAATACTTGCCGCTTTAAATTTAAACTCTCTATTTTGTTATTTGTTTTGTTACTTATAACTTGTAATGTTTGGGTTTGACTGATGTTATTGTTCTTTTCATTCAATCTACCTGTCCTGTAATTGGTTTCTCTGTAGGACAGATATATTCAAATAAATAAATAAATAAATAAATAAATAAAATATCGCCATCTGGTGTATGGAAGCAAAAGTAAATATAAAACTCAGTCGGTATAATAATTACCTACAATTATTATTTGTACATTATTTTATTAATTACCCTAATTTGTAGTTGAAGGATTTATAATTTCACTTAAGAAAGATACAGTAATAATAGCTTTTCTGGAGTAACAGGTCTTTGTGGATCATCTGCAGTTGTACTTTGCATATTTACAAATGTGGATGGAACTGGATCCTCCATGGTTGTCGAAAAACTTAATTCTATAGTAGGTAGATTTACATTACCTGAACTAAGAGTAACTGTTGAGTGAACTATTCTTCTACAGCCCGATTCACAAAAAGGTTTAAGCTAATCCTTATTTTTGGATATAAAATATTAAAATGAAAAAAATTGAAAGATAAATACAAAGTAAAATTTAAACGCATTCTTCGTATTGTTATACTTTATGAATATAGAATTGCACTTAAAAATAAAATATCTAGATACTATAATAACTTAAAAAACTTCAAAGATACACAAATTAAATAAAGAAATGTAAATTGAAATTGTAAAAGTCAATTCATAAATCAATTACACTCACCAGGTAAATTCAGGGATGGACATGCAAGAACATGGAGACGTCGGATATATGGGCTTTTATGCTTTGCCTGAAAATGGGCAAAGCAAAGGACGCATATTATTGTAGTCAACCTGGGAATCTAAAGTTCGCAGGTCATCCATATTTAAAATTTCACTCCACTTGTTAAATAAATCACGATGAATTCAATGATGTGGAAATCTATGCTGTCTTTTCTAGGATACGATTTTGTAATGAATGTTTTACTGGTATAAAAATACAATTATATAAAAATATATTTTCACTTACCGGTAACAGTACAGTTCCGTACACAGCACTTCAATTTTGTCATCTTAAATTACTCAAAACACAAAAGACTTAAACACGATTAGTCTGAATTGTTTCAATTGAAAATGACAAATGTCAAAATTCGCGCAAAAAATCGGAAAAAAAATTGACACACTGATACTGGTGTCGCCATCAAGTGTATGGAAGCAAAACTAAAAACGATAGCTCAGCATCCGTCATTTGCGTTTCCCGGGCCTGAAGTACACAAAGCCGAACGAGCAAAGTATCACAAGCAAAGAGATTTTTCTTAATAAATTTAATAATGAGAAAACCATTTTTTTCGTTTACTACATTTTTATTGTAAAATAATATAAGAAAAATTTGTTATATTAAGCAAACTATAATGTAGCGTGAATTTAAAATAAATTATAAATTTATGTTATTATTATTACTATTATTATTATAATTATTATTATTAGTTAATATCAAAATAAAACATTTGTTTAACATATTAGTTAACAATGAAATATAAAATTAACGGTGTTGTTGTAAAATTAGAGTAAAGAAGCCAGGAGCCATAACAATCAGCCTATACTTTTCTGAAAACGAGACTACTCTTCCTTTCTTAGTTGCTACTCATGATGGATGTATAAAATTAAAATCTGCGTTAAGCGTTTCTACGTCATGGTTGTTCTTCATACAGTTACATAATGCATAATTCGTTTGCAAAATACGATTTTTTTCAGTTTTCAATTGTAAAATATATTTAAATTAATTATTTAAGTTTGCATTTCATTTAAAATGTTTGATTTTGTACAAATTTTAACAAAATAAAAAATAGTGCACTTGTCAAATCTAACCTTCTTTTGTTTTATTGTTCCATGGCAGAAAAGCTACTGCGTTTCAAATGTTTTTTTTTTTTCAGTTTGTTAATATACCCGAAGCATTCAAGCAGCCAATGCACGTCATTACTTAGTGTAAAAACCTTAATGCATTAAAATCACTAATAGTGAAAAATGAACTAAAATTTTAATAATTTTTAACCGTCAAAAAGTGTATAGCCTTATTTAATTATTATTAAGGTGACTAGTACAGTTCATTATTTATCGTACATGACATTAATAACATATAAATAATGTACATCAACGTCAAATTATTCGTTTAATTGTTGCTGTAATTGGCAACATTGATAATTTGTATGTTCATACTGTCAAAGTTATTATTTGAAAAATATTTGTATCGTGTTTGAAACATTTTTGTGCGCTGTAAAGGCCTTTTTATAATAAAGTAATGTTAAACGCAACGCAACAACGCAATGTGACCCTTAAGGCGAACACAAAATCTGTGAATTTGGCAAAGATAGCACTTCTAATCACTCAGAAGAATTTGGTATATTTTTTTGAAATTCGGATCATTTTTATTTATTGCCTTTATATGGCATACCTAAGGATAAATAAGGTTAGTATTATAAAATAATTTAAATAGAAATGGACAGTGACGAAAATATAGTATTTATTTTGTAGATGTGACAGTTCATGACTATGTCGATAATACAGGTTACAATCTGTATAACTCCTTTCATAAAGATTCTAAAACCTCTGCAAACGTATCAGTACATGACGTCATACATCTAGTTCCTTTTATTCAATTTTTATTAATTACGTACATTGGCTGCTTGAATGCTTTGGGTATACCTATCTATAAGTCAAATAAATGAATAAAGACTTTTTTTGGATAGATTATAAAAAATGTTTAGTACAAATGTTGTAGTAGATAGTTTAAAGCGACACAATTAGTAAGTCAAGCCAAGGACAGTATATCATGGCGAGAACTTTAACTATGAATAAAATAGTTACATAAATATGATACAAATAGCGCGAAAAAATTATAACGCAAACAAGTTTATTTTTATTATTCCTATACAAAGAAAATATATTATTTAAAATAACAAATTCAAAATACAGGTCCTGAAAACTGTTTTTTATGTATCTGCAGGCCTGGACTGGTATCTAGCATCAGGCAGAAGGGCCCGTGAACTCCGTCACTGATAAACTCCGACGTTTAGAGGTATAAATTCAATGACCTTATTTTAAAGACATTTGTGTGATGCTAATTCGTAATTTAATGCCAGACCAAAATTTAATCTGCAGTTGCACTCGGTTCTTGGACCTGGACCTGTGTATTTGATGGTCTTTTAAAACAGAAAAATAAGCATTTTAAACAATCAGTGGTTGTCCAGGTTTTTCCAAATTCTTCTGCCTCAGATACATTTTCTGATAAGGGTTGATTGAGAGTTTCTGGTAGTCTTAACACTGAGAAACATGCTATCAGCATCAGAGTGCCCAGGAAGGTCAAAGGTATCCTTAGATTTTCTTTTCCCTGCAAATTATTAACAGTAGGAAATAAATTATTTCAAAATTAGAAGATTAATAATGTGAATGTTGATGGGCTGGGTACTTCTGCGGCAGTTATGATACTCATTACAATCCTAGTATGTTAATAGCTATTATCTACGACAATTTGTGTAAGAAGGCTAATAAAAATCATTTAAAAACAGTAAATACTAAGTTACGGTTGCTAAGGATTCAGGGCTGACAACAATGCATATTAATTCATTTGACATTTCATTTCGATGCAATATTGTCCATTTAAGGACAAAAGACATTTATTTCAGTTTAATATTATTTGTAGGTAATATTGTACGCATTAGACAATGTACTTAACACGTTGGCTGCGGTAGTCAAAAATGCTGTCTTAATTTCGGTGCAGTATTGGTCCCCGGAGACCATCTTTTGGCTACTAGTTGTATTAAAACTTAGTATGTTAATACAGAAAACTGTTACTTGGCCATGTATGTAGCTATGTCTGCACCAGGAATGGTCTCCGAAATCCGGTACCGTACCAAGTAAATAATAATAATAATAATAATAATAATAATAATAATAATAATAATAACAAAAAAATTGACAAATTTTATTTATGTATAATAATACTGAATTAATTTTAATTTAGAAATAACATAATTGAATAGAAATGTTTGAAAAACAATTAATTAGGTATATATTTATAATGACAGGTTTTTTACTTAAATTATTCACATTTTCTGCTTCTTTATTTATATTAATACTTTGTTGTTCCTGATTGTTACTAATCAAAAATAATATGTGTTTTCTTCGACTACCCATAGTATGTGTGTCTCGGTCACTGTTTCATTTAAAACTAACACGATACTACTTGTGATGTGCATTCAAATGTACATTGGTCGCAGGAGACCAATGCCGCACTGATGTAAAAATTATTACTTCAGTGCGGTACTGGTCTCCGGAGACCAATAACGAATTATTTGAAATTTGTAATGTATATGATCAGAACTTTTAGTAGCTACATTTAAAATATTTCTAGGACCTTTAGTTAAAAAGATATAAGATCTGTAAGTTGGGAAAGTTTTATGAAAAATGGTGCCGCACTAGACAAATACAAATTGTTGGTCCCCGGCGACCAATGCAGCAGTCAACGTGTTAATAAATACCTATAATAATGTATATAGAATATTATATTGATTCTTATTTCTTTTTGCAGTGCCTAGCCATTTTAGCGTCTTTCTACTCCTAAAGCTGTAATTCTCAAAAATATTTTTCCGATGCAAATCCGTCACTACTATCACTCTTTTGGAACATCCAACCATTCGAACTTGTAGTTCTAAGCAGTTCAGAAACTAGTGAACGCGCGCATTTTACGTTCTTAGAAGCGTTCGAACTATGTAGTTCTTAAATTCGTAATTCTGAGAACTATCAATTAGTCGTTCGGACAGGCTAGAACTTTGAATTCAAATTCTCGTGGAACGGTTCTATCAGTTCGAATATTTCCCGAAAATATTTCTTTTGGGTAGTTCTTTCACTAAATTTTAATAGTAAATCAGGGATATTTCAATACAATTAAGAAAATATCTAATCACCAAGATTTCAATTTTCTATCATAGCTTTCAAAAGAGTAAAAATATATAGTACATCATAAGCATTTGGTTCTTCGCAACATGTTTATTAAAATATTCATAAATTTTTTTCTTAGATTCATTCTTGTAATCAATTTTCATTTTATAATTATCGTATTTTATCACAATTATTTCATTTTCGCCTTTCTAAATAAAATAATACAAAATACCTGTCAAATTGAAAATATTAATTTATTTTTAAATCATTTATGATATTTCTTTCATTCTTTCCAAAACGTCAAATTCATCTCACTGCTCACTACAATCTTTTACCTAAGTGCAAGTAAATAGGAAAAGGATATACCTATACCCAAATATATAAAATAAAAAGAGACGTGATCACATTTTCACTTGTCGACAGTCGCAATATCGTTTTCACAGTTACGTGATCCCACTCCTGTTATTAAAAATTAGGTGTTTGACATTTGGATAGACTGCTAGATTAAATTTATTTTAAAAAAATGGTTTTATGTTTTCGGCTTGGCCATTAAAAAGTTACATTCTAATCAATGTTGGGGCACCTAAGTTTCATACACTAGTGGTTCACTAATAATAATAAGTATCACCTTAAAAGATGATTGATTGATGATGAACTGTCATACCAAATTGTATAAAGCGTTCTGTTATTACGAGCAAAATTAATTTTTTTTCAAAGAACTTTGAAACAGAATTCTGGTTAAATGCACACTTTTCGGCAGAAGCAAGTTTAGTTATAACGTCTTATTTTAGCGTCAGGAATCTGTGGTTGAGCCATGTCCCCCTATTTAAGAGACTCCTGTATGTATACTTTCTCCTTGGTCGCTCATTTTAAAACAATTTTCTGTTTTTTGAGGCAAATTATGCAGTACCGTACCATATTTAAACCAATATGAGCGTTCGAACCTGTTCAAAAGAGAATAGTTCTGAATTTGCTTTCTTAACTGTCATGCGCAGAACTCCCAATTTTGGAACAGTTCCGAATTGACGGTTCGAACAAACCTATAATTTCGACATTACATTATTTTGGAACAAAAGTGATCAAGTGTCTTTCAAACATTTTTGATTACTCTGTACAGGTTGTCTCTTTTTCGATGTTTTTTACGGTATCTCGAAAAATATTACTGATAGAGCAAAATCGTTTGCACATTCCAGGGTCAAGTTTTTCAGAAAAGATTAATAGTGACCACAGGCATTTTCGATCTTCTTTTGTTTCTGAGCTACAGGCAAAAACTTGTTTTTCGCTCATTTCGAAAATATCTCATAACTTATTTATTATGGTAGTTAGAGAAAAATTGTTTTAACAAATTTTATATGAGACTATTTTCAACATAGGTTACTATTTAAAAAATTATAAGTTTGTGATATATCTCGAGAATTATAAAGTTTTCAAAAAATATAATTACTCCATTTTATTCTCCCTGAAAAACGGTATAACAACGTTAAAACAATTTTTCTCTAACTACCATAATAAATAAGTTATGAGATATTTTCGAAATGAGCGAAAAACAAGTTTTTGCCTGGAGCTCAGAAACAAAAGAAGATCGAAAATTCCTGCGGTGACTATTAAACTTTTCTCAAAAAGGACATTAGTCCTCAACTTTGATTATTCTTAAAAAAATTTTTTTTACACGTTACTAGTTATTTGTATTTCCATAAATATTGCACTCATCAAAGACAAGTTTTTTAATTTTAGACGAATTTCTCTCTGTGATATGTTGGTTTTAACTATTTATTTATTTATTCATATTTATTTATTTATTTTTTTTAATTGTCCGTGCTGTATGTTATATTATCCACATGTGGTTTCCTTGTTTCAACTGACCATTCTAGCCCTGAAGAAGACTATAGTATAGTCGAAACGTCGGCGTGAATAAATTTTATTAATTGACTGAAAGTCCGAAGATTTCTTACTTTCCTGTATCTACCTTTTCTCAAAAAGTTGACCCTGGAATGTGCAAAACGATTTTGCTCTATCAGCAATATTTCCCGAGATACTCTAAAAAAACATGGAAAATGAGACCGCCTGTACAGTTCGTGTTATTTAATATTCAATTACGGCATTGAGGAAGATATTATGATTATAATTTTCTTACCAGGTAGTTGATGTATGGAGTCACACTAATGCCAATAGCTCCTACATTTGACACTACCCCTACGCCAAAACCACGCAGTTCCGTTGGGATTAGCTCTCCTGCATACAAATAAATTACAGCAGCTGCTATGCACGACATAAACTTAGTAACGAGAAATACTCCCAATATTGCATGGTTTGCGTCTGTAACAAATTATGAATACATATTATATGCCAGTGTTTCTCAAACTATGGGGCACGCTCACTAAATTAATTAATTATTTCGAGTCCAAAAGCTACTTAGAGGCGGGGGAATTTTTGTTTAACGCCATATTGCTCATGTTATGTCAATGTCAGTGCTATGCCAATAGTAGTAAAAGATTTTATTTACCACCTCCACCTTTCGGTATTAAATTTACAAAAGCGTATTTGTATCGTAATTACAATAATAAATTCCAACGACTAGTTTTTAACCAATCATGATGCAAAACACTTGAAAATTCAACCAATGGGAACAGTATTATACTGATAAAACCTTGTTACCCCGATAAAACCCCGTTACCCCGATAATTTTCCGCTACCAAGTAAATAAACTGTTGTTATTGTTTATAACTGTTTTTTGACAATTAATGTGTCAAGTTTCATTTTACGTTGTCTTTGGAATTTATCCCACCAAATACCACACGACCTCTCAGATTTTCTCAGATAAATTTTTATTTTTAAGCACTCATTTTTTTGTTTTTAAGCAAAATCACTGAAGCAAACTGACATTAGGTTAAACCCCTCCTCCTTCGGAGTCGGGATTTACCTTGTAGTTTGCTTTCGTGTTTGTTGCTAAGCAAAAAAAAAAAATCGTGCAAAATAAAAATTTATCGATAAAATCAGGAGGTCTTGTGAAATACTTCTGATAAAATATTCA